>JABAYD010006712.1:8828-19966 GCA_014822095.1 Diplotaxis tenuifolia | reverse complement strand
AAGTTTCTCAACTGAGCTGGAAAAACTCAAGACCCTACATATATGCTTTCCAGAATTCAAGATACTCCATGTCCCGAGGACACAGAATGCTGTTTCGGATTCATTAGCTAGAACTGCTAGGTCATTTTATCGAGATCTTGTGTATGTTGGTTGTTCTATTCCGGTCTGGATTCCTAGACCACCTCAAGCTTGAGTAATAGATCAGCCGTTTGATGTCAAAGAAAGAAAAAACTTTTTAAATATATATTTTAGTAGATTTATTATCAGTAACCATAGTACTAAATATATGTTCCATATGTCATTTCCGAATACAACCATATGTAATATTAATTTCTTCTTTGAAAAAATATTACAGTATATTTATATATACATCAGATAAATTTTATAAAAATAGTATATACACGATATAAACATTAATACTCTCTAAACATAATATTTACATGCAAATAATTCTGAAATCACAAAATAATTTCGCAGAACAATATAGCTTAGACTAATTCATGATGATATTATTTGACGGTAAAACATGCAAAAATTTGATATATATAACAAACAAAAATCATTTAAATGGCTTCTCAATTAATATATTGATGAATCTATATAATATATAAGGATATTTTAAAATCTGTTTATTTTTAAACAATTCATTTTAAACAAGAAGTAGTTTACCATTTTCAAGAGTAAATAATAAATTTATAGATTTGTTAAAATAAAATCGTAAACAGTTTGTTATCTAAAATTAATTTTTATTTTTTTTTACTTTAAATTATATTCTATATTATTTTGTATATTATTATCTATATAATACATAAGTAATAAAACTACTAACCACAAATTATATTTTTTATTATTATCTATAAAATATGCATAAGAAATTTTTAGTCTATTTTTCTTAAAACATTTATTTTATTAAATGCACAAGATAACTTATGACACAAAATCAAGGATTGATGATATAATTTCTTTAAATACATATTTGTGGTAACCATTCTTGATAAGTATGATTTGTTTGATTATTGATGTAAGTTAGTTCTTGATTTAGTTTTTCAAAACTTAATTAAATAAACCATAAATAAAAAATCATCAACAAATAAAGTTAAAAAATTAATTAATTAGATCTCCTATGAGCACACATCAGCGAAAATCATTTAATTGACTTCTCAATTAATATATAGAGGACTGATTTACTATGTTAAATATTTGATTTCAAATATGCAAAATTTTGACATAAACAACAAGCGAAAGTCACTTAAGTGACTACTCAATTAATATATATATATATATATATATATATATATATACATATATCTATATAATATATAAAAATATTTTGTAAATCTATTTCTTCTTAAGCAATTGATTTAAAACGTGAAATAATTTAACATTTTAACAGCAAATAATGAATTGATAGATTTGTTAAAGGAAAATCTTAAATAGGTTTATTATCTAAAATTAATTCTATTTTTAATTCAAATTATATTCTATATTAGTTTGTATATTATTATCTATATAATACATAAGTAATAATATTATCTATAAACTATGAAAAGGAAATTATTAAGTCTCTCTTTTCATAAAACATTTATTTTATTAGATGCACAAGATGAGCATTGATGACACACTTTTCTTAAATATATATTTGTGATATTATTGGTAAGTAATAAGTATGATGTGTTGATTCTTGATGTAAATTAGTTTTTATTGTCAAATACCCCTCTAAAATAGATCAAGTGGTGGCAGAAAAGCCGATTCTTCGAGTAGCATCTCCGTCTATCTGAGTCTGATCTATATGGGAAAAATGTAACCTCTGATCCTTGCTTCCTTTTGCAAAAGCGTACGCTCGACCATTCGTACTTTGAGGAATATGAGACAAACTCACATCTTCGAAGTATTCCTATAATCTCTAGATTACCTCAATCTATGTCGCGATTGTTGACCACTCCATCGTGTTTGTAGTCATCTCCACTAGGTCCGAGCAGCCTGTCTCGAGCCGTAACGAGGTTATCCTTCTATCTCTCATGCAAGAGGCAGCCCAAAGTAAACCTTTCATCTCAGCATGCAAAGTTGAGAGGCTTCTACTCTACGCATGTAATCCCAAAAGCTTAAAACCCACTGGATCGTTAAGACTCCACTCTAAGCTACTGACATCTCCATTATTGATCTATGACACATCAATTTGATAGGTAGGGATTCGGGACATTCAAGGGGGTCCTGGCTTAACCTCTATAGTAAGAGGGTCTTCATGCTCTTTTTTTGCTTCCTCCTTTTCATTAGCCTTCCTCCAACATCCTGCCTCAAGGGACGCGTGTTGGAGTGTGTCAATCGGGAATACGACTTTCCCATTATAGAGTTTGTCGTTCCTCGCCTTCCAAATGTACCAACAGATCTATGGGAAGGTATTCAATTATGGTCTCAAATGAGCTACTTCTTTTCTCTTCTAAAACAAGAGTTTATGTTTTGGTATATAAATCTACTTGGGAAGTCACCCGGAAGAGACGGATAGTTCGACAAAGCCCAAACTGGCAGGAGTGGGGAGCATTCAAAAAGAATATGATTAATCGACTCCACTGGGCCAGAACATCTAGTATAACTCCTATCGGTGCACATGTGTCTATAAGTGAGACTTTCTGTCGTCGCCACACAGCCCGAGATAGCATGCCATAAGAAATGCTTCATATTACTTGGGATTTTATCTTCCACACATATCTATGAAGGCTCGTGAGACTAGATTATGTAAACATTTCATGAGTAAGACTCAACTTGATTGATTGGAGTAGGTCATAACCGATTTTAACTCAATACACTTCTGATTTTGTGTGGTTCCAAACATATCCATCCGAAGCAAGAGAGCGACGAGGTTTTGGTCCTAGCATCAAGGGGATATCATCTGGGTGGACAAATTTTCGTAAAAGCTGGATATCCCACTCCTTGGTATCGTTCCTAATAAAGGACTGGACAAGAAGTTGGGGTAGTCTGTATACAATGTGATCAGAAAGTCTGGGTGGCCGAGCACTGAGTATGGAACCCAAGACTCACTCCAAATCCTCGTATCTAGACATGTGTCAATTATTTTCCGTAAACCCGATATAAGTAGAGGTTTTGCTGCCATGATGCTACGCCATCCATATGATGGTGATTATGTTCATCGATCTTCCAAGGGAGGAGGTGTGGTTGTAGTACCTTCCTTTTAAAACGCGTCCCTATAAGGAGTTTGGGTAATGAATTAGTCTCCACAATTGTTTTGCAATAAGCGAAGATCTTGTCCATGCTATCCAATGTAAACCTATGTTATTTTTTTTGGACTTCACCATAAATTGGAAGTTGTGATTTTTAGTTTATCGGTAATTCCTTGTGGGAGCAAGTAACACGACATTACAAATATCGGAGTTGCTTGAGCCACATATCTAATTTGAACTTCTTTTCCTCATTTGGAAAGAAGTCTTTATGACCAATTGTTGGTTCCCTCGTTGAACCGATCTTGTACAAAGGAGAACACTTTCATCTTCGAGCTACATATTTGTTCAGGTAATCCAAGAGACATTCTTATGGCTCCTTCCAAAGAAATGCATCTTGCTTCAGAGAACCCTCCACCCGGTTTCCAAAAAACATCAAGGATTTTGACGCATTTAGTCTTTGTCCTAATGCATTCCCATATATGTTTAGAATGTCCATGATCTCTTTGCATTGGCTTAATTTTGTCTAACAAAAGAAAAGGTTGTCATCTGCATGAGATCCTTGGGCTTGCCCTAGCAACACAGAGGCCTAAAATCTCCTTCTACGCTTCTTCTCCGCTTTAGAGCGAGATCAATACATCTGTACACATGATGAACAGAAAAGGAGAAAGGGGTTCTCCTTGTCTCAACCCTCTCATTGGTAAGATTCGTCATCTTGGTTGTCCATTGACTAAGACTTGATATGTAACCGAGGTGACACCACACATAATGAGGTCAACCATTCTTTCATCACAACCCACTACATCAAGGCTGCTATGAAGCTCCATTCCACTATATCGTAAGTTTTGCTCATATCTGTTTTGATACCCATGCAATCTTCTCTACATCTCTGGTTCGTCCGAAGGGCGTGAAAATTTTCTTGTGATATCAGTATGTTATCAGTAATCAATCATTTTTCCACAAAGGCAGATTGTGTGTCTGAGATCAATCGTGGAACAACTTCTTAAGTCTCTTGCATAGTAGCTTAGATATAATTTTGTAGCTCACATTACAGAGACTAATAGGTCTGAACTCAGCATGTCTTGGGGTTTCTTCTTTTTTAGGAATGAGGCAGATATTTGTTTGGTTCAATAATGGGTCGAAACTACTTGTCGTAAAGATTCTACAAGTCTAATAATATCTTGACGCATTTCACGCCAGAATTTATGAAAAAATTTACTAGTCATACCATCCGGTCCGGGTTCTTCATCTGGGTTGATGTCGAAGAGAGCTTTTCTAATTTCATGTTTCGACGGTTCCTCTAAATGTAACCTATTGTTGGTATGAGACACCTTTTCTAAAATGAAAACGGAGGGAGACACCTAGCTCTGTCAGTGAAGAGGTAGAGAAAAAGTCTCGAAAGTATTGAACAACCACGTTCACCACTTCGATTTCACTCTCTACACGCTTCCCATGTTTGTCTTTCATACTGATGATCTGATTTTGTGCTCTCCATTGTTTTGTAATGCCATGGTGCAATTTTGTGTTTCTATCCCCATCTCTATGCCACTGATTCCTACTTTTTTCCCAAAAAGTACTTTCTTCTCGAAAGGCAAAATCAGTTATCTTCTCAAATCCTCTAACTCTTCTATAGTAGAATTGTCGTCATCTTGAGCAAGATATATCTTAGTTTTTAAATCTTCAACGGATCATTCTTTTTCTAAGTATTAATCTTACTTCGACATGAGGTAACTTTTTGATGAAAATTTTGGATTAGAATTTCATCAAATTGTCCCCATCCCGACATTACTGCTTCTTTGAATCTCAGTTTCCCGATCCATCTCTTATTGAATCTGAAGTTCTTCCTTGAAATCCTAGCACTAGATTTGATGTCTATGGTCTGAACCCCAAAGTTATAAGAACTCCACCATAGAATTTGTAAATAAAACGTGCAATCCCAAAATTGTAAGAATAACACTAGATGTAAATTAGTTATTGATTTACTTAATTAAATAAATCATAATAAAACATTATCAAATTATTAATTAGAAAACTCTCATATGAATGACATATCAGCGAAAATCACTTAAGTGATCTCTCAATTAATATATAGGAGGATCAATAAAATATATAAATTTATTTATTTAGAATATATATATAATAAAACTATATTATAACGTGTCAAAAACATAATAGATACCATATAATATTAAATTTTAAAAATATTGTATCTGCTAATTCGTGGCTAACCACTTTGTTAAAACTAAAACATGTTTTAAAAAAATCAATTAGACTGTGTAGAAAATAAAAAGTGGGATTAATGTGAACAGAAATATTTAGAACCTAGAAGTCGTTTTGGTTAAATATAAGGCTGGACAAATAAACCGAATCCGACCAGACAAAAATGAATCTGAACCAATCCGAACACGACATAAGTATCGAATGAATTTCTTTTATGGTATTTTGGGTTATGGGTTTTACCCCAACCGAGCCTGAACTTAAATGGATATACGAAAGAATTTGAAACTTCAATTTTTTTAAAAAAAAACATGTATCATACATAATCTCAATTTCTAATATGTATCTAAACACAATTTAAGATATTATTAAGTATCAACAATAATTAGTTATTACATAAAAAAAGTTTTCTCTACATTTTGACCAATTAAGGACCAATAACTACTCACACTTTATGCAATTCTCACGCAAGTTACACCAGTTCCAAATATTCTTTGAGTCAGTTATCCATGGAATAACTAATTATTGTAGATACATGAATAACTGACTCAAATATTATTAAGTATCTACAATAGTCAGTTATATTCTTTGTAATTTGTAACTGGTGTAACTTGCGTGAGAATTGCGTAAAGTGTGAGTGGTTATCAGTCCTTAATTGGTCAAAAAGTAGAGAAAACGTTTTTTTCAAGATGCCAAAATTGTACGGATGGGAGACGTTGGGTCCGAGCCTTTGTATACCTTGGGAGCAGTGTGTGCAGTGGCGAATCTAGAAAATATTTTGAATGGAGGTAAAAGAATTATTTGATTTATTTACATAAATATGTTTATAGCTTTGAATAAATATAACATTTAGACGAAAAAAATAAAGTAAATACACAGCTAAAATGTTTCTTTTAATACTTAAAGAAGAATAAGAATAGACTCACTAACAAAATGAATTGAAAAAAAAACTGGAACTATTTGTTAAAAACAAAATTTAACTCGATGAAGAGATCTGATGACCAAAAAAAGACGAGAAAAAACGTGAGGATAAAATGGAAACGTAACCCATGGAAAATAAAAAAGGAAGAAAAAAAAATTAAAGAAGAAAAAAGCACCTATTAAATGGGGCAGACAGGTTTCGAACACAGGCCACTGGGGGCAACGATAAGGATTTGGCCAACTAAGTTGCATGTATCTATGAGTTGCATGTATCTATGTTTTCTAGTGTACAAACATTTATTTGTATATTTTTGTTGGGGCATCTGCCACCTTCTTACTCTACATAGATCCGCCCCTGGGTGTGTGAATTTTATTTTCTTGTATTTTCCTTACAGATCTTACATAATAAAACAGACTTTTTTCTACGGTAACAAAAAATGTTATGTATTACTTTCTTTTAATGATGTTTTTATATCTTATTATATAAAGCTTAGTTCATCAAAGTTACTAATTACATAATCGCGACATGTGGCAGTAAAAATCATGAGATTGTGACATGTGTCAAAATATTAATCATAAATAGAAAATTAATCAATAAAAAATATTTGATAGTATTTTCTCCTTTTTAAAAATCCTAAATAAAAGATAATTGCAAATAGTTATTTCCAAGTAATTTTTTTTAAAAATATTAAATTCCATATTTTAATTCCCACACAAAGAGAATCTTATTATATAAAGTTGGGTTCCTCAAAGTTACTAATTAACACGATTATGACACATGATGTTTATGTTTTTAGGATTGTGACATGTGTTAAGTAAAAAATAGTAATTATTCTTTTAAAAAAATTAGTAATTATCCTTTTAAATTAACACTGATTTTCTTTCTCTCAAATAATAGAAAAGATAATTGTAAAAAACTAGTAAATAGATAATCTGGAAAATTAATGCTAATTTTCCTTGTAATAGTTATTATTGTTTTTTTTCAAAACAAATCAGTAATTATTTTTTAAACAAAATTAGTAATTATCCTTTTTAAAAAGATTAAATCGTAATTGTATTTTTTTAACTTTAAAAGAAAAAAAAACTGTTTTTGCTAATTTTCCTTAATTCAAATCATAATTAAAAAGGTAAAAATCCAAAAACAAAATGACATATAAAAACGATTAATAAATAAAAGATAATTTTAAAAAAAAATTATCCTTCTAAAAAAACAAAGAATTTTAAAATGTTAAATTTCTTAATGTCATTGTTGAAAAGTAAATATGTTTTCTAATGCAAAAAGGAAAGACAACAAATTATAGAAATAAACTCATATTTGTTGGGAAAAGGAAACATACTTCTTTGGCATCAAAAAATAATTTTTCCGACTATAATTATTCAAATCTATATATATATATAGAACTAAACTCTTTCATATTTGGTCGATTCTCATATTTGATCCATATATGATTATTGCTTTAAGATAAATATAAGGTTAGTTTAGATATCTTGATCATCACATGTTTTTCTTCGCATGTTCTTTTCTTTTTATAAACTGATGTTGATTTCTTATGTCACTATTGTCATGCTGCATTCGTAATATTAGGGTTTACAAGTTATATTATGACCTATTAATGGTGTTCTATTGTTAGGCTTTCAAGTTATTGCCACGATAATGATGTTCTATTACGTATGTGTGTTCGTTTGTTATGTTGTTGTACGTACGCAAATTAATATGGATATTATGATTATTTATGTGTGTTTGTTTGTCTTATTTATTATTTTTCTAGCTAAAATTGTAATTTAATTTCTTACCAGATATTATCAAAAGTCAATGTCTTCAGAAACTTATTTAATACTAGATCAGTTAAATAAAAAACGTCCTTACCATCGTACTATAGTACGTCTTATTAGAAAGTGGGAAGCAAGAAATTTAAATAAAAATAATGAGCTTATATGAATGAATTTTCTGCTACTCGATGAGAAGGTAAATATTTTTATTTTTATTTTAAAACAAATCTTCTATAGTTTTATTATAAGATATATTTTTTATTATATAAGAAACTACTATTCAAGATTGTGTGCACCGTTTTCGTATTGGAAAGTTTGGAGATAGATCACCAGAATTATAATTTTAAATAATTCAGTAATACAATTATTTTTACATGAATATTACTATTCATGTAAAATTTATATTTAAGATTATGTTATGTGTTAAATTATCTTATAATTAAATATATATATTAAAATACTAACAAAAATCAATTTTGTTAACATTAATCATAAAAATTATTTAATATTAATTTTCTGTTTTTAAATCCTAACAAAAAATAATTGCATTTTAAAAATTCTTAAATAAAAATTGTAAAATAATTTATTTAATAATAATAATATGTTTGATTAAATTTTAAAGAAAAGATCATTGTAAAAGATTATTGGATAATAATTTTTATTTGAATATCGTGAAATGTGTTAAAACATCTCATGACTAAAAATTCATATACTAAGATAATACAAATTGAATTTTGAAATGAATTTGAATTTTATTAAATAGTAAAAAGTAAAGAGTGTTTAATTTCAGTTTTCCTTTTTACAAATCCTAAACAAAAAGATTTGTAAAGCAATTTCTTTAATACTGTTTTTTTTTGTTTCTAAAATCCTTAAGACAAATTAAAATCACTTTAATAGATTATTTAATAGTTATTTTATTTCTATTTAATAGTAATTTTCCAATTTTAAATCATAAAAAATAATTACAAAATATTATTTGATAGGAATTATCTTTTTTAATATTGTGAAATGTGATAAAATATCTTATGATTAAAAATATATATACTAAGATAATAAAAGAAATTTGAGAAAAAATAATTTTAAATTTTATTTAATAGTAAAAAGTAAAGATTGTTGGATTTTAGGTTTCTTTTTTACAAATCATAAACAAATATAAATCTGTAAAATAATTTATTTAATAATAGTTTTCTTTCCCGTAAATCTTTTAAAAATAGATGATTGTAAAATGATTATTTAACATTAATTTTCTTTTTAATATTATAAGATGTGTTAGAATATCTTAAGATTAAACATTTTTATTACAAAATAAAAACGAATATGAAAAAAATTGAATGTTATTTAATAGTAAAAATTAAAGAGTATTTAATTGTATTTTGTTTTTATTTTCAAATCCTAAATAAACAATATTTGTAAAGTAATTAATTTCATACTATTTGTTTTATAAAATCCTAAAGACAAAATAATTATATAAATGATTTGATAGTAATATAAATTAAATTTTGACATGTATTATAATATCTCATGATTAATAAAATATATATAATAGGATAAAAAATGATTAATATTTTTAAAAATTCTTTAATAGTATTTCTTCTAAACTCTTAAATTTTTAAAAAATTCTCTCAACAAAGAATGATTTATAAAATAAATTAAATGTAAGAAATTATAATAGAGTGTTTAAAATAGCTTTCATTTCTTGAAATCCTAAAAAAATATTTGTAGGGTAATTATTTCAAATAATTTTTAATGAATAAACATGTTTTTATTTAAATAGTTAATTTTCTGTTAAAAAACATAAACCAAAATAAATTATATTTATTCACACACACATATATATATATATATATTGGATTAAGATCTTTGATGTTTTGTGCTTCTCATATTTTGAATCAAACATACAAAAAAAGATACACGAAAACTATTACGTGATTTTTTGTGCAAGTTCTTTCACATATTCGCATAAATTTGAAAAAAGAATATAATTTCTTCTGTTATTTGATGAAAGAGGTAAATATGTTTTTTATAAAATATCACATATATATATTATTAGTAAAATAATTGATTTAGCGGAGTGCCAGAAAGCAGACGTCATTTGTCGTTCACATGGATACATAGTTACCAGTTTGGTTTTGTAGAGTCTTTACAGAGAGTCTGTTTATGTTGATGACAAAAAAAATTTTTGTTATATAAGAAAATACAATTCAAAGTTGTGTACATTATTTTTTCATGAAAAGTTTTGAAATGGATTAAATGCAATAATCCTTATTGAAAAATGTGCAAGATTGGAATAAAAACTACAAAAGCTCATATCATAAATTATAGATAAAACTAAAGAGCAATTACATGTATATGACCAATTAGCTTGAATACCGTGTAAAAATTTTGATTTCAAAATTATAAAAAAACATTTCTCAACTAAAAAACAACAACGAATTTGTATGCTAATATTCATAATTTCATATATATATATATATATATATTATATGTATATATAATATTTTATTATATAATTTATATGGTAATATTCATAATTTATATATATATAACATCTTTTTTATTAAAAAATATTCAAAATATGGATGTTCATAGTTTAATTATACATGTCATTCAAAACATTACTCTAACTTTATTGCTAGAAAGAAAAATAACTTTTTCCGTTCATGATTTTTTCATAAGGTATTACTTCAATTTAATTAAATAATTTCAAATTTTCTTTTTCTTACAAGTGTTATATCTGATACAGTAAAATTAAAATTCGAACAATAATATTGGGTGAACAACCATAATTATTTGATAAAAAATCACGTTCAAAGATAATAATATTATTCTTATCAAGACAAGTGTTTTGATCAAGACATATCAAGGTGTAAATTATTTGTCGGTATTTTTTGGGACTAAGTAATGTTTGAATTATGATTTTGATTATGTTACTGACATTCAAAAAGTTACAATTTAAATAAATTGTACCTTGCAGATAAGTGTATATAGATGATAACAAATATATAAAAAAATTCTGGAATTCTACTATAACAACAGAAACATTACTAAATAGCCATT
>JABAYD010006711.1:0-46710 GCA_014822095.1 Diplotaxis tenuifolia | reverse complement strand
ATCAATTGGACATGTTCCTAATTTAATAGTATTGATGAAGACAACACTAAATTACACGCATGTAAATAAAAACCACTTCCATAACCACTAATGTCTTTATTTAAAAAAAAAAATACATTAATAACTGTTTACGAATATATTATAGAATAAATGTGTGAAATTAGTATAACACATGTACAGTTATTCAACATCATAAATTCAATCAAATTATCAAAACATCTTACTTTTTTTTTCATCAACTGAAACAGACTCTAGATAGACTCTGTAACCCAAACCTCTTACTAGTAATAATTAAAAAAATAACACACATATTATTACAAAAATATACAAATACCATTAGAGAAATACCATTAAAGAAATACACAAATATCATTAAATAAAATATCATTACAAGAAAATACACAAATACACAAAAATGTGCACAAATATGATACACAAAAATATACGCACAAAAAAATACAAATATGAAAATTAATTTTTTTCAAAATAAAATTAAATAAAAATATACCCGCCCTTTTGAGGGCGGGTCAAAATCTAGTTAATTATTTTAAACTAAAGCACACTCTCACTAGTGATGAAACCAAATATATTCATCATATTTATAAATATAAAGTGATCAGTAATTTTCAATTTTATAAATATTAGTTATTAGATGAAATAAAATTATATTTCTATTTTGAATGAATTTTGTTATGTAAACTTTCCAAATAATTAATTATATTTTATACTAATAACACTAAATAAAAAATTAATCTTCAGTTAGATTAATTATATTGATATATTTTTTTTTGATGAGATGTGAAATTTATTGATCAAAGATAGAACTAGGCATTTACAGTGGCTTTATTGTTTCTTGTTTCTATAAGTAACTATACATAGCTATAAAGAATGGTGAGAACAAATCTTCTATAAGTTATGCCAAAACTTCGAACCATCGACGCATCAATCCAGCAAGCTTGTGATCAGGCTTGTATCGAAGGGACGTGATCCTATTACGTATTGCTTTATCAATGACTCTAACCATGTGATCCACTGTCTGATAACTGGTATAATGCCTCCTACCATTCCTCTCCCTCCATATATGATAGATGCAACTCTGGAAAGCTATTTTTAGTAGTACCTTATCCATCAAGTGAAACGAATTACCACTCACACAATGTAGAGTTGCAAGCCAGTCAGGATCCGTGTTATCTGCAGTTAACCGGTTTGCAAGCTTGTCCCATACTGTGAAAGAATATGGACATGCGAAAAATAGGTGATCCCGAGTCTCATCTCTTTCACCACAAAAACAGCAACCTTGATGCACTCCCCAAGCTCTCATTCTATCCCCTGTTGATAGTCTATTCTTCACTGCCATCCAAACTATAAATGAGAATCTAGGTACAACTTGGGTAAACCAAACACTTTTACTCCAGAACATAACCTCCCTCCTCTCTCGGATTTGATCCCAAGTACTAGCCGGCGAGAATACATTTTTGTATGTGTCCTCAGAGTGCTTCCATACCACCGTATCCATACCATGAGTTGAGTGAGGAACCTGTTCGGCATGGATACAATCCGATAAAGCATGAAACTACCTTCGTCTATGACCCCGAATGTTCCAATTCATTTGCACAATTGCATCACTAACCTTCGCATTACGAGCAACTCCAAAATAGCACGGGCCAGTGTCCCCAGTAATGTCTATAAGCCTCCCCATTTTCACCCAATCACCAAACCAGAAAAATGTTGTTTGACCATCATTTATCTCGAATCGAATGAACTGATATACAAGTGGCCATAGCTTCAAGAGCTTTCTCCAGACCCAAGATCCTTTACCATTTTCCTTCACATCCCAAAAAGACTTCTCTCTCAATAGATATTGCTGAATCCATGAGACCCACAGTGAACTCTTGAGCCAGAAAATCTTCCAAATCAAACTTAAGGCAGATACCAGCGTCGAATCACGTAATCTCCTGATGCCCAAACCCCCCCCCTCTTCCTTAGGAAAACAAAGATCCTCCCACACCACCTTCGCTTTGGATGTATCATTTGGGATCCTGACCAAAGAAAAGTTCCACACATTCGTTCAATCTCATCGAGACAAGCTTGAGGGAGAATAAAAGCTTGACCCCAAAAATTTACAGTACTGGCAATGACAGATTTTATCAGTTGCAGACGTCCAACAAAAGATAGATATTTGTTTCTCCATGAAAGCATACGCAGACGTACTCTATCAACCAGTGGTTCATAGTCTTGCTTAGTTAGAGCCTTAGTGGTGAGGGGCATACCCAGATAGCCAACCAGAAGCTTCCCAATCTTAAGTCCAATATGAGTGGCTTCTTCCACTAGAGGATTTATATTTCGCCCTGAAGAAAAGATGGAGGATTTGGGCGCGTTGATACGAAGTTCTGAGATGTGAGCGAACTCATCCATGACGCTCAATAGCCCCGCAATGACCTCGCTGATCCGTCTGTAACACAAGTATATCATCTGCAAAGCTAATATGAGTGAGCTGCACCTCTTTGCACTGCGGATGATACTGAAATTGATGCTCTGTGGCGGCCTAATTTAGCATTCTTGACAATACGTTATTCAATATAACGTACAAAATAGGAGAGAGGGAGCATCCCTGACGAATCCCTCTAGCACTCGTGAAGAAACCTTGCAGACTACCATTTACTGACGCAGCGAAAGCTGCAGTAGATATACACACCTTGATCCAGAGAATAAACTGTGCAGGTAAACCCATAGCTCTTAGGACAGAGGTGATAAATGACCATTTAACCGTGTCGAACGCTTTGGAAATGTCGACCTTCACTGTGGCTATGTTAGAATTTGAGGTCCTATGATTGCCATTTACCAGCTCTGTAGCGAGAAGAACATTTTCCAGGAGCAGTCTTCCCTTAATGAAAGATGTCTGGTTTGGCTCAATCGCTTCAGGCAGAATCATTTTGAGTATACGAGCTAGCACTTTGGAGATAACTTTGTACATTAAGTTGCAGCAGGATATGGGTCTATAATCCTTCATAGATTTTGCGTCTTTTGATTTGGGAATAAGAGTAAGGATCGTAGCATTGACTCCAGTGGGCATTAAACCAAACAAGAAAAAGGATTGAACAGCTATGATAAACTCATCTCCGATAACTGGCCAAGCCGCAACAAAAAACTCTTTTGTGAAACCATATGGACCCGAGATTTTATCATTAGGAAGTTCTCGAAGTTCTGAAACAATTTATTCACTTAACACAGGTGCAACAAGGTCAGCAGCACTCCCAGTGGAACAGCGATAAGTGACCAATTCCTGCAACCTTGGATAAGTAACCTCATCATTACCCTAATCCTGAACTTGTAAAAACCTTTGGAAGTGCTGGACTGCCTCCTGCTTTATGTCAGCCAGCTTTGTGAGAGTCTCTCCAGCTTCATTTACAAGGCTCTTGATTGTATTTCGGGCAGTTCTTGTCTGTACTGCTCTGTGAAAGAAAACCGTGTTCTGATCTCCAGCCCCCAACCACCTGACGCAAGACTTCTGACGATAGAACTTTTCTTCAATTCTGGCTAGTTTACTCCAGCGAGCTGAAGCTTCTGCTGCCACTGCAAAGGTGGTGGGATTGGGGTCAAGTAGAGCCAGATTCTGACAGTGGCACATCTCCGCAAACGCTTCCTTGGTCCTAATAGGTAGATCCCCATAATGTGTCTTATTAAGCAACCTCATATCATACTTTAACAGTTTGAGTTTGGCGTGAAATTTACTCAAAGCTGCTCTAGAATGATAAATAACATCCATGGGAGTAACCACTGGCAAAAACTCAGGGTGTTCCGTGAGATAATTGAAAAATTGAAACGGCTTCCTCGCCTCATTAGTATTTCCTGAAAGCTTAACCACACACCGCGCATGATCCGAAATGCCTCCTGCTTCAAAATGAGCTGAAGCATGAGGAAAACATCTTAACCAAGCGGCATTTATCAGTGCACCATCCAGTTTCTTCCCAAAGGGATCATCATCCTGTTTATTCCACCATGTGAATAGAGCTCCGGTATATGCGAGATCCGTTAAACCACATTCTCCAACAACATCTTGGAACTGTCTCATTCCTATCTGAGAACGGGGAATGGTACCTCTAGAGTGCTCACTAGTCGTCAGAGTAACGTTGAAATCTCCTATGACAACTCAAGGCATGTCTAGATGTTGATAAGCATCCCGAGTACCTTTCAACTCCTCCCATAACCTTCTCCTTTCCACCTCACAATTTGAAGCATAGACAGCTGAAACAATGAACTGCTCTCTTGACTCAGGAACTTGAACAGCACAAGTAATTACATGTGAGCTAATGTGAAGCTGAGTAACAACTACTTGATCAGTCCAAGAAAACCAAATGCGTCCCAAAGGATTGAACCCGTAATTCGCTAAAGCTGCCCAGCCCGGTAAAGCTTATGCCAAACACTTCCCATAATTTTATTGCTGCACTCGATTCTCCAACAAACAACGAAAAATAAATTTCTCCGCCTGAACCCATTTTCTAATATCCCTATGTTTGCGTGGTAGATTAAAGCCACGCATATTCCATACGAAAAAGACTTCATTACTTCCGAGTGGAAGCTTTTTTGATGGGTTGTTGATTCTTTGCCGACTTAGTCTCCTTTGGTCGTCCCATAAGTTGTTTGCTTAGCTTCATACTAGCACCGGCCTTACACGAGCATTCTTTCCTGTGTCTTTCGACTTTACACCCATCCTTTGCCCATTTGGGAACTCCTCTGGTCCCACTTCACCCTCCTCTAACTCATCATTCACCTTCTCAACCTCATCATGTGCCTCCTCTGAAGCATCCATCTCCTTCTCTTCCGCTTCATGACCCACCTCTGGCGTCTCTTTTACCATCTCATCCTCCATATCAGCCTCCTCAAACCCCTTTGTTGCCAAAATATTGAATCTTGATATATTTATTTTACATTATTTAAGTTTTCTTTAATTTTTCAATTCCACAAATGATATTTTCACCAGTCAAACACAATTCCACACCGCTAATTTTATCAAAACCGCTCTAATTCCGCAAAACTCATGAACCGCAATTGAACTATCCCCCATTTTAATTTTTCAATGCTTGTATTATCAATTCCGCGGTTACCATTCGGACTTAGACTATCAACAATGGTAGTAAAGATTCAACACCCTCATTTTACATGTTTCTACAATCCACATCATCTTTCTTTTTCCACCTAATATCTATATTAATTTTATCTCTATAATAACATTCTACCCGACTATCTTTTATATTTACATATTTATACACTAAACGTACAAAAATGTAATTCAATTAAGGGAAAATTTCAATCATACACATTTCATAATACTATTATTCATGTTTACCACCATTCATTAGACATTTTCAAAAATACCTTATTCATCAAAAGGCAAAAAAAAATTATATATTTTATTTTATATATATATATATATAATAAATAATTAAATCATAAATTCTAAACCCTAAACCTTCAAAACCCTAAATCCTAAATTGCTAAACCCTAAATCAGAAACCCTAAATTCTAAACTCTAAACCTTAAACCTTAAAGTCTAAACCCTAAACCCTAACATCAAATCCAAAATTCTAAACCCTTAATTTTAAACCCTAAACCCTAAATTATAAACCCTAATCCATCAAAACCCTATTAAAATAATTATATTTAATTAATTTGAGGTATAATAGTATCTTATCTATTAAAATTTTAATGATAACATTGGTTAATGTAAACTTGAAAAGTGGTATCATGAAATAGATATTTTTGGCAATTTCCCTTCAATTAAATTACTAAAACTTAAACAAAATTTTTAAACAAAATGTGTAGATTTATATTTTTTAATGGTGAAGAAATATTAAAAAAATTATTCTTGAAAGATATTTTATAAAAATATTTTTTAGTGTCCAAATAAAAAATCTATTTTTATAAAACAATTTTTAGTGTCCAAATAAAACAAAACAAAACTCTTTTTATAGAGTTGTTAAAATAAGAAATTTTAATACTAAACAAATATATGAAAAAATATTTTACAAACAAATAATTGACTTTATATAGCTAGGGTGAAAAAAAAAACTAAAAGAAAACAACATATATATTCAATTTGTATTTAAATAAAATATCCAAGGCTCTATAGCATGACATGTGTTTTTCTGGTCCCACTTATTTTGTTTTCAACTAGTTGAATAACTTCAACGCAATTGAATCCATGTTAGCAATTTTGAGTTTTCAATAGGCCATTGCAAGGGTTCAACTGTTCAATTAAAAATTCAACAAGCCCATTGTAAATGGTCTTAGAAGCTATGTTACCGGGAAACGAAAGCGCAAAAACGAAACCATATAAATATAACAGATTTTTTAAGAAAAAATTAAGAAGTGGAAGCGTGTTAAAAGCATATATCTAATATATATATAAGGATTTAATAAAAGTTAAAATTAAAAATTATGATTCTAATTAAAAATAAAGCATTTCTTCATTTATAACAATTTAAATGATTTCATATTGTAATTGTGAAATACAAAGAATTAAGTTTATAAAAATGTTATCCAATTAATTATTTTTTTATATTTTATAAATAATTTACACAATATGTTCGAATATATATGATATCTCAAATAAAAACACAGTGTATAAAGATATTTAATAGAATCAGTTTTAGTATTTGCATATTTCTATTTTTATTTCAATATTATTAAATTTTAGATTTTATATAAAAATATGATTTCATATTTTTAATTTGTTTATAATATGGTGTTTTTAAGAACAGAAGCGCGATTCCAAAATAAAATAACAAGCTTACAACATATTTTTAATTAGGTTATTTAGAAGCGTTATGGAATCGAGATTCTGTAAGCTTCCACAAGGTTCTGATTCCGCTTCATGTTGAAGCGGACGTTCGATGAAGCTACCGCACAACCTAGCTTAGAAGTGTTCGGTACTTTTTTCTGGGTTCATGTTCTCTCAAAAGCCGGATTAACATTACCGGAGGTCTTTAGGTGACAAAAAAAAATTAGGACACTATAACCTATGTTACACAGAAACGGAAGCGGATGCGCTGAATCGGAATCGTATGGAAACGCAGAATCGAGATTTAAAAAAAAATAGGAAGTGGATACGTGTTGGAAGCGTATATTAAAATATATATATATATAAAATATAAGAAAATTTTATAAATTTATAACTAAGAATTATATGATTCTAATTTAAAGTAAAACAGTTATTCATTTATTATAATTTTAAAAACAATGCATACATATGATTTATAGTATTAGTTTTGGTATTTACATATATATATATATATATATATTCTCACTCACTGTATATATTATGAAAAAAATGATTTTATATTTTATTTATTTATATATGCTATTGTGATTTTACAACTGGAAGCATGATTCCAAAACGGAATCATAAGCTTCGAACGTGTTTTTATATAGGTTATTCTAAAACCTTTTTGGAATTGAATTCCACAAGTTTCCGATTTCGAATCTGATTCCAAAACGGAAAGCACACGTCCGATAAAGCTTCCGGCAACGTAGACTATAACTAGTTAGTGAAAAGTTGAATAAACAATAAAATTACATTTACATGCTTTTAAATAACCATCTCGGTTACACAAAATCAGAAGAGTTCTATATCTACATAATCTCATATCTACGGGAATATCTTAACTAAGTTGTTACAAGAATATTCCTATTCTATTACCCTCCCTCGGTAATATCTTCAGCTAGACGAATGGTGAGGCTAACACTGTTGGAAATCCTTTTGTGAAAATATCGACGAACTGGAGGGAAGAGGGGACGAAGATGACTTTGACTTCACCAAGCTTTACTTTTTCTCTTACAAAGTGGATATCTATTTCCACATGCTTCGTTCGCTGATAATAGACTGGATTGCGAGACATATATACTGAGCTAATGTTTTCACAGTATACTATTGACGCCTTCTTTATGGGAACTCCAAGTTCTATTAGTAAGTTTCTGATCTAAGTGAGGTTTGCCACTGTGTTTGCGACTCCTTTATACTCTGCTTCTGAGATTGACCGAGATACAATAGGTTGTCGTTTAAAAGACCAAGATATGAGGTTTGGTCCTAGGTAGACACAGTATCCAGATGTTGATTGATGTCTATCAGGGCATCCAGTCAACATCAAAGTAGGCTACTAGGTATGATATTGATCCTTTTGGAAGTAAGACAATGGACCCTTCAAATATCTTATTATGTGTTTGAATGCATGAAGATGAGGTACCTGAGGATCATGCATGTATAAAAAGATTTGATGGACAACATCTGCTATGTCGGGTCTCGTAAATGTCGGCTCCAGCGAGTCGACGATATTGAGTAGGATCTTCAGTTGGGTTTTCATCATCAACAGAAAGCTTGGATTGTAAGTCAACAGGAGTTGTGATAGCTTTATAGTCTTCCATACCAGCTCGGTTGAAAATGTCTTGAACATATGCATGTTGGCTTAAGAAGATCCTTCCGTTGATGAAATCAACTTTCACGCCAAGGAAATAATGCAGCTTTCCCGAATGAGACATTGCAAATTCCTTTTGAAGTTGAGACAAAATTTGTTGAAAAAAGATGTATATGTTCATCAACATACAGAAGGAGGTAAGCTTTACGCTATTGTTGTTGAACACAAACAGAGATGCGTCACTCTTGCTGCAAGAAAAACCAACGTTAGTGATCAAGGATGCAAACCGAGAATTCCAGGCCCTATGCGCATGTTTTAGGCCATAGATGTTGTTTAGTCTGCAGACATGGTCAGAAAACTCATTGTTTTTGTAACATGTGGCTGGTGCATGTATATAGTTTCATCAAGCCCTCCATTGAAAAAGGCATTCTTTACATCTAGTTGATGTATTGGCCAGTTTTAACAAGGCTGACATCTAGCATTGTCCTTATTGTTGCTGGTTTAACAACATGACTAAAGGTCTCAGTGTAGTCTATACCTTCCTCATGTGATTTGCTGTTTGCAACAAGCCGAGCTTTTGGTGGTTTGATAGTCTCATTTGCATTTAGTTTGTGCTTATAAATCCAATGACATCACACAATGTTAGTGTTGCCCGGGCTTCGTACAAGATTCCAAGTTCAAGTCTCTTGAAAGGCATCAATTTCATCGCCCATTGCTGGCTTAAAGTGTGGATCCAGTAGAGTTATATGTGGCTAGTTGGAACGGTTGAAACAGTTGAAAGTAAGGTGAACTGTTTCTTTGGCTTTCTTATACCAGCTTTACTTCTAGTTTGTATTGAATGACGAGTGTTGTCTTGTGCAGGAACTTGATCGTCGAAGGTGGTGCCCGTAGAAGAAGAATTTGGTGGCTCTGAAATGTTTGGAGGTGGTGAAGGAATATTGTTTGGAAGTGGAGAGGCTTGGAGAATTTGTTTAAAAAGAGGAGATGACTCATCTTGCGTTTGGAGAAACTGATAAGAGGAGGTAAATGAGTTTTTTAAAATCACGCATTAGAAAAATATTTTTACTTGATTTTAGCTAAAAATGATGCAATAGTATGTTTTTAATACTGCTCAACTATAGACAAATCATGCTAATTAAAAAGAATCAAGACCCTTATTATAACTTGGTTTGGAGCGGCCATGTGGTGGAGGTCGTTCTAACCGCCTTCCCTCATAAATCAACCATAGTTTATTAATTAAGTATTTTTTTAATGTCTGCAGAGCGTAAAAATTTTTTACTTTTAATATATTAACATATCAAATTATTTATAAATATGTATAAAATAACTAGTATAATATAAATGCTTCTAAATTATGAAGTTAGATTATAACTTATACTATAAAGAAGAAGAGGACTCTCTTCTCCTCGGTACACGTCACTTTATTACATCTTTAAATGGTCAACTCCAGCGCACGCCACCTGTTTATTTCGCCAAAACAAAGCGTAGCGTTCTGTCTATTTCGGCCAAAACAAAGCGTTAACTTCTGATTCAATGTGTATTGGGCTTTATCTGTTGTCTTTCTGACTATGTGTTTATGGTCTCTGGAAATTGGCCCGATAGACCAATTGATTCAGCCTAACTGTGCTTTACGCGAAGAAACTTCTCCGCCATTCCACATCTTCTAAGAGCGTCGTTCCATCTTCTTCCTTATCGATCTAAGAGCTAGCAGTTACAGATTAATCCTCTTCAAGTCTTCTTAAATCTATACCTCATGATATCTCTTAAATGTGATCTTAATTCATGGCGATGGAACTGTAACTATAAAAAGATATGCTTTCGTAGCATTATTAGAACCGTCTCTTCATTACGCTTATAAAAATCAGAAAGAGAACACGGAGCTCGACCTCTCCGTTGTATAAAGTTGTAGAAAGCAGCTCCAGAAGTTACTGAAGGATCATCACCTCTGAGTTCTCCGCCGAGAAGTTGAGATGGGTGCTACATAGATACATCATACATGGGATCGATGGAAACCCTGTTTATAGAATCACCAAGGAGACTGGTTCTTTAGATTGACCCTTCGATCCTCGAATCTATCTCTGGACTAATCAAAACTCTCATTCAATTAGATCAGGGGAAAGAGATCTATCAAAACGACGACGATTCAAGAGTTTGGCTGATACTTGCAAAATTGCCACTTGGTCTTCTTCTTCCGTTGTCTCAGGTCGTTCTTCAAATCTGGATTCGATGCTTAATGGGATTCAATCAACAATAGAATAGAATGGAGTCGAAGGGTATGGAATGAACCAGAAAGTTGCATGAAAAAAATCATATTTGCGATGTTCAGACACATCATCTCTCGACTCTTGACTTTTCGGCGGAGAGTGAGTATCATAAGTTTCTAGGCGAAGAAGCCACCATAGACAAGGCTATATAAGCATTATCCATGACTTGGCCTTTGTTCTTCCTCAAGGTGTTATCCATTTGATTCGAACAGTCACGAAGATGAGTGGCAGAGAGAGTAACCATGATCGTCCTGTGAAGCTCAATTTCTCAGATGGTCTACTGTGTTTGCAGATCATGTTAGCTTCACGTTCTCTTTAGGTGTGCTTAAGACAGGATTGAACAATGATGGAGGAGGACGGTTGCCTGATTTCAAATCAGATGTTATCAAGAGGTTCATTATTTTCTTCCTCAATAAAAACATTCTTCTGCGTTTTTTTCGTAACTTAGATATATATTGATCATTTTCTTTGCCATTTCTGCTACACTTCATTTACACGTTCATGTTCAGAGTTAGAGAATAGATGTTGTAGCATATACAAATACATAAGGAACCTGATAGCTTGAGGATAAAACAAGTAAAGATATATACATATAATTTAAGTGTTCGGTGGCTAATAGTGTTTTATCTCCCTATTTGGTTGACTACTTCATTGCTACGATTACAGATTTTCAAAGAGCTGGCTTTGTATCTATATATAGAATTGTGATGCAATGAAATATTTTTCTCCATTACCCTATTCCAAATTTCCTTTATCTTCGTTATTTGAGAATTCACTTCTAATATCCCCATACACTTTTTTTACTCGCTTCTTTATAATTGTAACTTGACTTATAAGTAATTCGGGTTTGACTCCATTTTCTAAAATTTTGGTCTGCTCATTATGCATTAAAATTATTGAGCTAATACACAAATTAACCTTAAACATTTTTTACCAACTACTAAGTTTCAGCGCTACTGTCACTGTTTTTTGTTGGGTACTTTTCTCTATTCCTCAAGTTAAGTTTCCAAAAATATCCGCTCTTTCCAAAACTATAAAACCGAAAGTCTAGACAATGGCTGCATGTAGTTTTCAGAACAATAGTAAGAATAATAACATTATAAGTTATTCATAATAATTTTGTGATGTGTTAACGTTGTAGTTTACCACATGTTGAATATAGTATTATAATATTTTAGATTATGACAAAATTAAACATTTCTATCAATTAAACACCATAACTAAAAATTAATTGATTTTTGATAAAGATTTACAATTAGAAAATATAAATGGATACTAAAATTTTGAAAATTTGTAAAATAAAAACAACAATTAATTTAAAATAATTTTATAATTGTTTAGCTACTTATATATTTATAATAGATTATAATAGTTATATATTATAATTAACATATTAAATATATAATCAAAAATAAATTTAAAACAAAAATCTCGGGCGTAGCCCGAGCTTACTCTAGTTAAACTATATATTTTGATAAGTGTGGCCGTTAAAAGGAACTCAGAGTTTTGTCCACATCAAGTTGAAGATGGTTAAGTATATTTCTACTGTAAATCTTCAAAAGGAACTCAGAGTTTTTTCCGAATCTTGGTAACAATAAGTATATATGAATCTGTTATATATGACTTGAGTATTTACGTTAGGGTTTTAAAAGTTTTCAAATATGGTTTTTATATCTTAACATATTCTTAAAATTTGTGTATGAGTCTATTATATACAAATTAATTAATATATATACTGTATCTTGGAATTTCCAAATTAGTGATGACTGCACATGAAGGGAATGGAGACAATACAACACGCAAGTTCAAAACAAAAATCCCAATTGAAGTTTTTATTTTATTTTAATAAGACATTTATCTCTTTACTGGGTATTAGATTTTAAAACTTCAAAACTACTTTTCAATTAAAATTTAATGTTATTAAGAATAAATATATAGTTAGAATTTAAATAATTCAAAGAATTAAACTTTCATATATCAACAATAAATATATTTATAATTTAAATAATTTTTCACATAAAATTATAAACAAAAAATAAATTTATTTATATGATATTTGAACTTTTATGTGTTGATATTTACTTTTTTATTTTTCGATAAAATTTAATTCCAAACACGTGTCTCTGAAAAAAATCATAATATATAATCCAGCTAACCTTATAAACTGTTTTTTTTATGTGACAGCTCTAATTTTACCTTACCCGTTTATTCAACTCAGAAGAAATGTGACAAAATAATATTTAATTTAATAAATTTTTGTGGTAAAAATAATGTTAAAACTGAGTATTATATATTTTAAAACAGAAATCTAATTCTTTAAATTTTCTTCTATCCTCAAAAAAAGGTCGTGTCATCTATAAATTAGGTTTGAATTTTTTTTAACAAATAGCAAGCAATAAAATTCATCTCTTTGATCACCTTCTTTCGCACTGGTTCTATATCTTTCTCATTCAATGCTGCAACAAGGAAGGCTTTGCTTCAATCCTTGAAACTCCTTTTATTTGGTCGTTTTCTTCTGGTTCTAAATTATAAAACATGTGCATTGAAAGTACTCATTTGATTGCTATATGTCACTGTTTCACCTTTTTGTTGCAGGAGGATTCATTTCATGGCCTCAAAAACTTAACTTCCGGAATAGATGTAGAGAAAACTAGATTCATTGGCATATTACAGGTACACATAATTTTTATTTCTTCATCTTCCAAATATTTTAAATTAGTAGCTTTACCGGTGTTCGATTTCAGATTTTCGATTTATCAAACTCAAGAAAATATGACAAATCATTTTTACGTTTGATAAAAGTAGAACACTACGAATTTATAAAAGAATAATTTAACTACGAATAATACTGGTCCGTGCGTAGCACGGGGTGACATAGTAGTTCGTATATAATCCATAAGACAAAGCTTTCAAGTCATATAAATATACTATAATTTATTAAATAATGGATCGACGTGCCCTACAGACGGGATATACTTTAGTTGTGATTTTGGATATTGTTTTTTTGTATGATTTTGTGGTTTGTTATTTAAGTTTACATTTACAAGAAATACATATAATAATTATTTTTTTGTCTTTTAAAGAGTTTTAGATGAGAAAAATATTATCTGTGATAAGATATATTTTTGCCTCTCTACCATAGTTGTTTCTATATTATAGTATCATTATATTTTCCTTTACCATTTATTTAGTTTAAATAATTTTATTTTAGTTATGTATGGAATGCTATTTCTTGGAGTTTTTTAAAAAAAATTATCTTTGTTTCCGTTGAGCTTGTTTGTTGTTAAAGATTTGAAGTAAGTTTAATTGGGGTTAAATAAATTTTTAATATGATTGTTGCAATTAATAAAGTGGTGTTCTCTTTTTATTTTGTGGGTTATATATTTTTTAATTTGTTTATTTTAATATAATTTATCTAATTTCGTTAAGTCATTTTTGTTTATTATCAGATTATTTTACAATATCTCTTTGGTTTTTCTATGCATATATATATATATATATATATATATATTAGTTGCATATCAGTATATTAAAATTATAATCGCGTTTTTATTATTATATATTGCAGCTAGAAACAAAGACTGATCTTGATGTCTTCAATATGACACCAAGAAAAAGTACAATGCAAAACCTCATCCTTTTAAGATATTGGGTCACTGAAGCAACACTACTAATTATTTTAAAAAACATGAAAAACACTACAAAAAGAGTGTCTTAAGGAGAAAGAAACATGTCAAAAGGGACATGGTAACCATGTAAACCGGAATTGAAGGTACGTGGTGCTACTAAATTTAAACCAAGAATATGCTAAAGTTCTGGTTAAGATAGTGTAATTAAAAGAAATCGAGAAACTTTGATCAAAAGAAAAAAGAAATCGAGAATCTAAACATTTTTCTGGTACTTTTCCACACAAATGTGAATGCTACTTTTTTTTTTTTTTGAATTTCTTCCGTTCCGTTTGTGCACCCGTCACTGCCATGCCATGTTTACATTCTCATAAGTTCGTCCACAACACAAACAGATTTAGCATGACACATAATAAGAAAGTTCAATCATGTTCTGGGTGACAATAATCTGCTAAACTGGGTTAGGCGGAGATCCTTGAAGACTTCCATATAGACGATATTTGTTACCCTGTCCTCACCATCTTTATGAGAGGTTTCGTCTAATATTTTCAAACCTTCTGGGATTGATTATACTTTGGAAATGAAGACGATGACTGGGTTAGATTGGAGGACGAATCCGTAACATTTCGTGTTGGGAAAGAAGCATGTGCGTCGGTCTTGCTCTTCTCATTACTGTCTGTACCGAGTTTGTCGGATCAAACGAAGGCGTTTTGCTTTATTAATGAATGAAGAGCCGGTTACAAATCGGGAAAGCAAAGAAAGAACAAAGGGTTGTTCGGAGAGCTAGCCGGAAAAGTACAAGTCGAAACATATAGATGAGTGAAAACTCCAGCTAGTTGCCGCCTTGTATGTGTGTAAAGTATTAGATCCATTTCTCGTTCTCTCTCCTTTCCCTTTTACATATCTCTCCATCATTTGACCTAGTTTGGTCGAGGTTGGGAAGACTTTTCGTAATGGGCCTTACCTCGTGGAGCTCGCCAAGCATTCCCCGTTAATCGTGTGTTATCCGACCTGACGTCGTCTCGATTCAGCTC
The DNA here is from genome assembly GCA_014822095.1 of Diplotaxis tenuifolia. NCBI lineage: Eukaryota > Viridiplantae > Streptophyta > Magnoliopsida > Brassicales > Brassicaceae > Diplotaxis > Diplotaxis tenuifolia. The sequence continues at coordinate 31,375 of JABAYD010006711.1, read as the reverse complement.
AAAGTCGTCAAGAGACAAACCGAACCGCCTCCTTTATCTGAGACAACCCTAGCCCATCCGAGCTCACCTGTAAATGGGCTAAATGCACTCTTTCATGGGCCTTATAGAGGGGTGAAATCCACCACCTACAGTTACTCTTCTGATAAATACAATGTACTCTTAGGAGCACTCATGCAATCTTTTTCTTAATCAAACAAAGCAACATTGCTGCTTAAAGTCCGGTCAGAATCATAAATGATAGCGCGGTCTTAACCTTGAATAAATATTTGAAACGTGATCATACCCAAAACGTTCCAGGCATTTCTGTCAACAACTCCAGCTTGGATACTGAATCATAAACCAAACCAACATAGTTAAAAGAAGTTGTAAGTAAGTTTTTTTGTAAAACCCCAACATTGCTACTAAAAGCACCTAAGCTGATCATCCTAAGGACAAAGTGAACGACTTTGACAAACCAATAACAGACTCTGGGTGTACTTGAGAAAGCTCTGGTTTCTCAACCAGATAAGTCTCATGCTTCTTAGTTAACAGCTCCACCATAACCGAATTACGGTCGTCCACATCTTTCTTCACAGAACCCAGATTTAAGAAAAGATCATCCATACTTGTCTGAGCTTTCATTCATGAAAAGTTCACAGAAGACGACAAAACTCAAAGTCCACACATTTTTAATCCTTTACTAGCTTTTGACCCGTCCTTGTAGAGGGCGGGACAACCGTCTTGCTGTAAATTTATGCCATTGTTAGATTCATCACATGTATGTATAGGCGTATCCATGTTCAGATAGAAGGTTCTAATGTAAGTGGACTATTATGTATCTTATGATGGTGGACCGATGGTTTGTAATATATTATTTCTCTATCTCATTTAGCAATAAAAATTGGTTTTCATTTAGTGATCAGAAGTTAATGGTCTCTAAGATTGTGATAGGCATCTGTTCATGACTGATGTGTTTGCGAGCAGCTATGTGCTTTATTTTTGTGTTTTCTTTCGTACTTTACTCTTGAGTGATTCCTTTCACTGTAGAAGAAATACTTTTATTAACCTATCAAGAGATTGTCTAATATACGTTGAAGTTCGGGGATTAAGAATTAGAAAATTTAAACTAAACACATCGCTTGGCTTCAGCATACGTCAATCTAGCAGTGAGTTATCAGCTGTTCACGTCACCAGCTTTGTCTACATGACATATCAATCAATCGGCTTTATAGTTTGAGTGTGGTGCTTATATTTAAGTAAAACTACATTGTTGGTGGTTTGAACTCACTATAATAACTATTTAACAACAATGTAATATCATTTTTCAAAACAATTACTATGTAAATGCAATAGAGGCTGAAATTAAAAAAAATACTATTCATCAACAATGACAATTCAAAATAGGTATGCTAAGAAAGAAAAGAAAATGTCTGAAATCCATAAAGCATATCACCTGAAAACGTTATATGTATTCAGAGATTTTGAAATATCTCTTTAAAAACAACATTTCTTGTTTCTTTCTGAGGTTCATTACAGGAATGTGGGTAATAATAGCATCGTAGCATAGCGGTTTTGGCATTTCTGCTATTGTATACCAACACTGGCTTTTTTTAATAGCGTTTATAGATTTGAAACGCTATGTTTAGTATCGCGGGAAAATAAAAAAAAAAGTTGAAATATCTCTTTAGAAACAACATTTCTTGTTTGTTTCTGAGGCGCTTGCCATTCTCATCTAGAATCAAAATCTTCAAATCCTTTTTGGAAGTTACCCTAGAGACAGCAACGTAGAGCTGTCCGTGAGAAAAAAAATAGGGCGTGGCAAGTATATTCCAACATGCGACAGTGATTGTCCCTGACTTTTTTATTAATGGTGATAGCAAAGGCAAAAGAAATAGGAAACGGTCTTCTCCTCATCTTGAATGGTAACTTATTGTCGGAGGCTGTTATAGACAGTCTGGAATTATAACAACTTCTCTAACTCTCTTACCTGTAATAACTCTCGCTTTCACACAGAATTCTGACATATCTATAATCTGCAGTCTGGTTTTGTTCATCAGTCCTCCAACATGATCAATGTTCCTTAGCAACATGACATGGCATCCAATTTTCAAACTAAGATGATGATTTGGCATTCCAAATAACTTGATACTGTTCAGAAAGTCGGGTGTGAGAGCCTGATCACTAACGGAACGGGTATCAGATGGGTCGATGCTGTCAGAGCTCAAATATGTATTTTCGTCACCTGATTTTTTTTTTTAAAAAAATATGTTAATCACTTATAAAAAGGAACAGTAATATATGAAATAAGCTCTTACTAACCCTCTAGCTTCTCCAACCGATGCTGGTTTATATTGTTTACATCCTCATTTTTCGGGCAAAGAATAGCTCTCTCTTGGAAAAAAATAGGATCCTTTTGCTGTTGTAGAGCTGTTGCATCTCCATAAACTTCTTGGCTGATTGATTCAATGGGATCGTTCACATCCATTATAAGAAATTCGTCTGGGATGGTGATTAGTGCATCACCATCATTCGTATCACCGGCCACTCCATCTCCAACATCCAATATCCACTTAGAAAATTCTTCAAGTTCCTTCAACTCGTCTGCAGTCATATTAGACGACAGCAACCTCATGTTCTTTGTTAGTTTGAGCACTTTGCAATGTGGCCACAAATAGGAATAATTTAGGGAATTGAACACAATTTCAGGTCTGGATCCACCATTTATTACAGGCAGAACTTGTCTGAAATCTCCACCTAATACACAAATTTCCCGGCAAATGGTTTCTTTTCTTTAATCCTCATAATCTCTGCTAATCTCCTGTCGAGTGACTCAAAAAAATGCTTACTCATCATCGGTGCTTCATCCCAGATGATCATAGAAGCTTCTTTTACCAGATTAGCAGCATCAGTTCCTGGAGGCAAATTACAAAACAAATACTCATCCGGATTGTTTGGTATTCCAAATCTAGAATGTGCAGTCCTGCCTCCTTGTAACAGCAGAGAAACAATACCACTAGATGCAACATTCAAAACAATATGACCTCTGGATCTAATAGCAGCAGATAATAATCTCCACAAAAATGTCTTACCAGTGCCACTAAATTCATAAACAAAGAAAAGTCCACTTCTTTTCTCTGTAACGGCACCAATAATCTCCTCGTAAATCTTCTTTTGTTCATCCGCCAGCTTTACAAAATCCCTATCATGCTCTTCCCTTAATTCCTCACGGTCATAACTCAGCTCGTCAGTTATCATAACGTTTTGTAAATCAGCAGCATCTAGGAAGAGCTTTGGTATTTTATCCCAGTTTGACAAAGAAGATCCATTACTCTTCAAAAAAAATTCAATCTCCAATAGAGCTCCTTCTTTTTTGTCAGCATCAGTTAAACACAACTCTGTAGGAAAACAATTAATAACATCACTTTTTATTTGTGTAACTCATCAAACATGTAATATCGATTTAAGATTAATTAGAAGATTGAAATTAACCTGGTTTGTTCAACCGTTTTCTCAGCCTATATTCAATGTCTTCTGAAAGATACTTCCATGTATTTTCCCAAACCTTTTCTGGCATTGATAAAGTCATAGACATGAGCATAACATCAAAAACATGACGCATGCATGCTGCATAACTCCTGTAGCTTGACCTGGTTATATCATCAATGTATTCATGGTCATGTTCTAATAAACCACGAACAAAACAACATTCTTTGAAAGAAGGATAAACCAAGTTATTGAAAGTCCTTATATCTTCAAAACAGGTTGGCCCACGAACAATATTCAGCAAAACACTCAGATAGTATGCTTCCCCAAACTTCTTGGGTGCATAGTTAATCCTCCCATGGCAAAAACCTCTTTTACGTTCTTGTAATTTTTTTTCCTTCTTATTTCAAGTCAGCTTAGCAATCTCACTAACCTTTTTTAACTCAAACAATGCTATGATATATGTATTCTGAATCAGCACCCGACTTCTTACTTCCTCATACGTGTCGTCTTCCTTAAAAACTATAATCTGCTTTCCTGGCAAATGAAACTGTATTTTCTCAACAGACACCGATCTGTAATGAATAGGGAACTTAAGAGTTCTCCATGAAGATTCACATGCAGATACATATCTGAAAATTTAACAGTATAGAAGTTAGTATATAATAGTTAGTCGACTTAACAAAACATAAATATTTATAATCAAACGAAATTCAATATTGCTCATATACAAATATGTACCTCCCCTCGAACCAATCTTTAATTTCATTTTTTTTCTTCATCTCCATTTTGTTTCATCTCAGTGTGCTTCGGATGATCCTCCTTCTTTCGGCGGTGCAACAGTAACAGTAATATGATCTTGTCCCTTGTTGATATACTTGAATAAGTATTTGATAGATCCCGTCTGATTGCACCACTCAACATTAATATGAGCTCTGAACATAAGAGAAAGAGTTCTGTTATATGGTATAACATATCTATTGTCGCAATTGAAACCTTTCTTCTCAACAACATGACCATTATCACGTCTCCGGTATATTGGAAATCCCTCTTTATTAATAGTAGTGTTGGTCACAAAATTCTTCAGAAATAGCTTAGAACATCTTCCGTTTTCCATACAGGGTGATTTATAGTTGACAGCACCACAAGGACCATGAATCATCATGTCTTTAACAACTTCATAGAGGCCAGGGTCTTCTGCTTCATCTGGAATCTCAGCTGAAATTATCTCGTCAATATGGTCGGTTGTGAGAATCTTAGAACTCGGATGCATGAATAACAATATGTGTGCGTGCGGCAAACCACATTTCTGGAACTCAACGGTATACATCGCTGCAACAAATGCAAATTGATAATATTGATTATAGTCATTATATCAAAATACGTTAGCTGGTGAAATCAAAGCAAGTAACATAAATACTTACATGCCACTGTTTTTCCTAAGAGCTCGTCATCTGTTAAAACTGTCATAAGTGATTCCAATTTCAACTTGAAAACTTTGGAAACAATTTCTGGCCTATCCTCTTTATTCAAATTCCGCTGGGAAAGATATCTTGTAATCTCCGACCATTTTGGATTGCACGTAAATGTGATGAACAAAGAAGGGAAACCATAGTGTTTACAAATAGCCATCGCGTCTAGATAGTTATTTTTCATATATCTCGGTGAACCGGTGAAAGATGCAGGCAAAATAAAACGTGAACCTTGATCATTCATATCAACTTTCCCATCGTTCTCGGACTGTTTGATCGAGTCATAACTGTCTCACCTCAAACATTTCTGATTTAACTTCAAGAAACAGATACGGTTACTCTCGATGGTCGTGAACGCATCAACTAGGAACTGCTGAAATAACCTCTTTGAGTTCAGAAGAGTCTGGCACTCGCCATCTCTTTCAAAAAGACGGTAAGAAAACCATTGCCTCATACTTATATCCTTTCTCTTCAGTTTGTCAGTAGCAGAAGAATTCCTCTTTTTAATACCAAGTCTAAATCCATATTCCCCATATGAGAAAATAAGGGGATACGGAAGTGCAAGATAAGAAGAATGTATCTCACTAATTCTTTTAAAACATTCGGTTTGTTTTCATCCAAAATAATGTCACGCATGTCCATCTCCAAATTAAAGTCTCCAGGAATTAAAGCAGCCACCTCAGACGCAGTTGGAGTATCATAAGTCCTTCCATCTTTCTCGCGCGAGATAACAATCCTCATATGAAACTTTTCGTTTGGTTCCATGCTCAATCTCTCCCGTGCTTTCCGAAACTGCTTAGCATAAGGATTTACATCCTCGACGACTTGTATGATATTCTCAATAATCTGCTTCCTCAGCTCATGCTTATTAGCTTTATCTGCTTATGTCTTATATTTTCTGAAAGAAAAATAAACAATTTAGTAAGACAATAATCGATCCACAGCAACTAAATCCATAGCTGTTAAAATGAAAGTATTGATTCAATACCTCATAACAACGTCTTTATCATCAACCTCAGAATCAATGTCAACAATATTAAGTTGAGAAAACTTAGCGGAGTCATCTAAATCTGGTTTCATACTACCCATTAAATGATAGTTTTCCCCGTGCAGTGTAAAGCATTTCGGACCAACACCATTAGGAATTGAGCGATTGACTTTACCACCAAGAGAAGTGCAAGAAAACAACATGTTCAATGATCTGAGGTTGTTCTGGTAGTTCCGACTTTTAGCGTCTTTCCCATAAAGCAGTTTTTTGATGACTAAAAGGCTCTCTTTTAACATAGGCAGTGTGACTTGTCCTTGTCCACAACAGATAAAGAAAATGTGATCCTTCTTTGATCTAGTCTTTCGGTCCAAACGTTCACCACCACAGTTTGGCCTTACAGTACTTGCATTCGAAAGTAGGATTACCATCGTCAATGTAGGCTGTAAACCAAGTAGCAACAAAATATTAATCATCAAAATATATATGTAAATAAAACAATTAAGTGGTCACAATCGGTAAGTAAATAAGTTACCGATTGTTTTAACAGACGTCTTAGATATAATTTTTCTTTTGTTTTGAGCAGCAAACAAATCCCGCGGTTTAATCTTGTTAATCACGCTTCGAATGTCAAACTTGGGTGAAACGTCATTCCTAAATAAACATGATCATATACCTTTTTATCCGCAAAGATGATCTCGATACTTTCACCAAAACCGGTAAAGGATGGTTTCCATGTGTGCAAGACTTTCACATTGATAAGCCAAGTCCATTTCCACGGCTTGACCTCATTAAGGTAAACACATTTCTTTTTGGAAGACATATTAAAGATAGCTCACAGTGGTGTAAAAGAAAGTGACTGAAAATAGAGCTAGACTCACACGTATATATACTATCGGATTGGGCCTCGAAATCGGATATTCTAGATCAATAAGTTAGTTGGATCGAATATGCTACATAAACTAACAATATGAAAAAAATCAAAACTGGTGAATATTAATAGAATCTTTCATAACAGAATTTGTTCGTATCAACGATGTTTTTTCTGACTAAAATACAAATATAGAATATTTGTTAGCTAATCTATTGACTCACCGGTCTGATCCTGCACCAGCACATCTAACTTGTATCTGAAAATTGGAAAGAGACGTAAATTATATTACGATCATTCAAAAACAAATAAGCAACTAAATATCTCACATATCGATACATAATAGTCCACTTACCTAACACATGCAATGACACCCAAACGAAATAATAGTCGACTTATATTAATATTCGCCAGTGTTATAGGGTATTATATATCAATAAGTTAGTTGGATCAAATATGCTACATAAACTAACAATATGCGAAAAATAAAAACTGGTGAATATTAATAGAATCTTTCAAAACATAATGTGTTCGTATCAACGATGTTTTTTTTGGTTAAAATACACATATAGGATATTTGGTTAGCTAATATATGAACGTAATATTTTACAGAATAAAAGGTATGACATTTGATATTTTAGAATTTATATTAACAAAAAAATACAAAAGCATCAATAATAACAAATATTCAAAAGTGGTTGAGATTTTTAACAGTTTCGTTACAAAAATACATACATATGGAATAACCAAGGCGATAGTATGATCTATAATCATTATCCGATATCCGTTTAATTACAACAATTGTTGATTAAAGTTTCGACAATTCGTATAAACCAGTCTATAGAGGGATTTAATCAACTTTTATATTACGCTATATGTTTATATTTCCGTGTACTTACAACATTTATTGATTATAGTCTTGAATAATTCGCTAAGTGAAAGGAAAAAGTATATAATATATATGTTTTGTTACATATAAACGATTATGTCGTTTTACATAAAAACAAACATATTCTGAATATAAACTTTTCTTGTTTTAAGATAAAAAAAAATCTAGTATGGCGTATATGGTGATTATATAAGCCACCGAAGAACACCTATGGAACAAAAAAAAATATACAACGCAAACCCTATCAATCAAATCCAAACATATATAGCAGAAGCAAACAACAATTCATATCGTAGCTTTAGACACTGACGAACACCTCTGCTGCATGAACATCGAAAACCTTATCAATCAAATCCAAAGAGTAGTATAATTTCAAATTTTTAATCATGTTTATTCCCCTCGATAGTCTACATAGCTTATACTACACGATTTCCTAGTTTTCGTATAAAGAATATAGAATATAATATTTAACTCTAAATAATAACACACTAAGTCATATATTTAGCTAACAAATACCTAATACGATTATGAGCAATCAGTAAAATCAAACTAATTAAGAGATATAACGATAACAAATAAGAGATAAATAGATAGGAACATAATAGCCGATTATAATTAAAAAAAAGTTTAGTTTAATACAAAATAAAATATTAAAACAAACTGGTTTTCAAAACCAGTGATTAAGTTCCTTAAACACACCGGAGATAGATAAAACAGAAACACACAAACCACCCTTACTAAGATCATGATCAAGATTAGATTAGCACCACATCATCGGCTCACCCACTTCTCCCAGTTAAGATATGGGATCTTAACATCCGAGAGTGCACACTGAGCAAGCTCAAGTTCCCTTTCCAACTTCTCCTTCACCTCGTTCATAATCACGTTGGTGAAGAGATCGTCCATGAGTTGGAGCTTACCTGTGAGGCGATTAACTTCAAGTTCAGCTTTGTGGTATTCTTCAACTGCATCGTTGTGCTCCTTGTACATCTGTAGGATTGCACGGTAATGTCTGGTCTTATCATTTTGACCCATGATGAAAGCTTCCCTGAGACTCGTTCCGTAGTCTTCCTCCATGGGACTCTTCATCTTCAGTTGTCTGTTGGAAGCCATCGGATATCTCAAACTGCATGTAATTGTAAATAAGAAATTAGTTAGTTAAGAAAAGATTAGTTAACCACAAATCAATATCTCAAACTGCATGTAATTGTAAATAAGAAATTAGTTAGTTAAGAAAAGATTAGTTAACCACAAATCAGTATTCTAGATCTGATACCGAAATTATAATATGATATATTCTAAAGGAAACAATGTTCAATCAAAGAACAAAGTTCATGATGGGAGATATGCTGCATTCTAATAAATATTCAATAGAATAAATTATGAAACATAGATTAATATGCAACGAAATTCTAAAACTTATAACAAAATCGTAGACTATTTTTTTCACATATTTGGTTCCACAAACAAACATGTACCATATACGAAACAAACAGCGAAAATAAAAAAAAAATACACTAAACGATGAACTAATATCTACATCAGAAATCATAACAAATAGATATAAAAGAACAAAATCAGACATAGATTAATATGAAACGAAATTCAAAAACTTATAAAATAATTGTAGTCTAACTATTTAACATATTTGGTTCCACAAACAAACATGTACCACATTCGAAACAAACGGCTAATATAAACAATACCCTAAACGATGAACTAATATCTACATCAGATACCATAAAAATAAATATAAAAGAACATAATCCAAACCTGGATTCTTTTGGTGGAAATAGAGAGATAAATGGAGAGAAAACCTAGATTTGTGTTTGTAATGAGAAATAAAGCACACTTTATATAGACAACACAAAAGATTGTTCTAGATATGCGCATGTTGAGCTGAATAATTATTTAAGTAATATTAGAAAATAATAATAGGAATATGCATTATGTTACATTATTAAATTTAGAGTATATACTCCGAATCTATCCGAACAAATCATGCGTAATGGATTTTCGAAATAAACGTTTCGAATACTAATGATAAAGAATTAATTAATTATTTTCAATGAATATAAATGAGTAGAGTATGGGATACGCAAAAAATCTATCGGGAAAGATGATAAACATATATGTATATATAAATTATCATAAAATATATTCATCAATATCAAAGAATGAATGAGAATATCTGATTAATTTCTTATGTTAGACAAAATGTTTTTTTTTTAAATGTTTTTATCCCATTTATGTTTATCGTAGTGTTGATGTAATTTCACCGGGTTAAGTTAAACGTATTTATTAAAAATATATATATGTTGTAAACATTTGGTAAATAAATGGAAGTTAGGAGGATAAATCGTGAAGTTTTTTAAAATATAGTAACGATTGTAGTGACATTTTTGCGATATTTAGATAATTGAGACCAATTATGCTTTATGAACTCGCTTATGAATAAAAGCCCATAACACATCTAAAATTCTACACCAAATGGGATCTATATTGGGCCTTTTTCCTATAAATGATACACTAAAACATTAATATTATAGATGTACTTCATATCTGATTGTGTTTTAACATATAAGCATAATATATATACCAAGTAATTAACAGTATAGAGATCAATATAAAAAGTCGAACATTTTATTAATAATAACTGAATTCAGAAAAAGAAAAACGAATAAAGATAGAAAATTAACAAAAGACGAAAAATACGATAGCTAAAAAAAAACAAAAACAGCAAATAAAACTATGGAAAACAAATATTTTCTAATACAACTCATCAGCCACTTGTATCCTCTAGGCAGGCAACATTTGTGCATTGCGTCTTTCTCGAAGCAGTAGTACTCTGGTGCAGAGACTTGGTCCTTTTCCAAATAATTTCACTAAGAATCCACACTTTGCTTGCTTTGAAGTTGTTGGATAAATTAGACTTTAGGTTTTCATCAAATGAAATGCTAAATCCATAAATTTTTCCAACTATATCCACTAACTGCTCTGGTAAAATATTGTCATTTTCGAGCTGTATATAAAAGAGTACAACTCTAAATATTAACATCATCGATAATCTGACAAAAAGTTAGACTATTAAAATATTTGGACATAATTTTTTATCTCATCCAACATTGTATTCACAATTCTTGCAGCAGGGGTTTTGACAATAGCGTCTGCGTCCGAATCTTGAAGAGTGAATATTGACTCACCGGTCTGATCCTACACCAGCACGTCTAACTTGTATCTGAAAATTGGAAAGAGACTTAAATTATATTACGGTCATTCAAAAAAAATAAGCAATTGAATATCTCATCGTTATTAAAATGTTTTTTAAGATTACCTTGTCTCGACCCTAGTAACACTATGCTGGCAAAAATCGCACCACCATTTTCGATCATCCACTTCTCCAAAAATAACAATCCGTTTGTAAACCGCATGCTTGCATACCGTGCACGCATGATAATACCAACCAGTCATGGTATCAATAGCATAAATAGAGAAAATAACTCTGCAATGTCCAACCTATTATACCAAGAAAGACACAATAACTATCATTATATAATTCAACCGTTTGTATTCATATGCTGCGATTAAAAATCATTTTGTTTTTAGATTACATCGTGTTGATAATCATACCTTATCGCAGCGTTTCATTTCTTGAATGGTTAAGAATGGATCCAATGACCATTTATGGCGCTTCCCATGCATAAGATTTTTATCTTTGACTTAATTGTTCTTCAGAAGAGCGTTATCGAAAGACTTACACCTACAATGGATAAACATAAATTGAAACATGATGTAATTGACATTCAAAATGCACTCAAGTTTTATTAAAATAAACCTGCCTTTGTTTAAGTGCTAGTGTTTCTTTGATATCCGGGTTTGCAAACAACAAAGAAGATTCATAAAAATTGGTCAAATGAATCTCTCCTGAAACACGTATAAAAAGATAAATTTAAAAAATGAAGAAGATGTTATAATATTTTATTGGTTAATAAATCAATTTGGGAGAATTTAACATACCCTTGTAGTTGATGATTCTAGCAAACCGATTAAACAAATGTCTCCAGCTTTCAGTGGCTGAACCAGCTGTGTTAAATTGGTTGCTAACTTCCCTGTGATGATGCATTGAAGACGGTTGTCGCTGATAATATTTATAAAAGATCGAGCTTAGAACATATAAAATATTACATAATCAAACAAAACGAAATTTAATCTAACTTGACATCTCTTAGAGTAAGCTCCGACTTGGCAACTTCTTTTCTTAGGCATGAGAATAATCCATGACATTCAAAACTCACAATCTCATCTATTACATCTGAAAAGCACGAACCGCTAGTTATTTATACTAACCATCTAATCCAGTAATATAATCGAAAACAAAATAACATATGAAACATTACCAATGAGATAACATGGATCAAGCGAAACATTAGTAATCCTGGCAAAATCAGTGAGATCGAGGAACATGTTGTAGCATGCGATATTACAATCAGTTATAGAAGTTCAAGAAACGAATTCCATTGTGTAGAGATGGTTGGTGTGAAGGGTAAGACCAGCCGCACGACGTAATGTAAAGTTCGTTATCACTTTCCATTCTCCAACAACACAACACCTCTCAAAAAGTTTCAACAAGTTCTGACTGCATGAGGCCTGGATCTTAACACCCTAATAGAAAGTAAAAATTACACTTCATTTCATCTATAAAACAAATATTATAAAAGATAGGAACTATGTATATATTACCTTGTCGTCTGTCAAAACCATCTGAAGAGAGGCATCATACTGGTGACTGAACGATATCCAAGTATGCAATACTTTCACTCTTACACTCAGTCTTGAACGGTTTAATTTCTCCCAAGCCGATGATATTGAGATTGGTATCCATAGGGATATATGACATTTAGAGCTGCGTTTTTTGGAATGCGTTGGTGATGTGTGTTCTTTGCGGTGCACACATATATATATATATAGCTCACATACGGGTTATAGAACCAGTATTTTTTTTGGAATATTCTATGAATAGATTACAACTTTAGTTAAGATTGCACAAACAGAATTTTATGCTAAGAATAATATATTTTTATACAAAAAGTATTAGCTACTATGATTCTATTAACCGTATTATTTTCTGTTGTATGAATTGGATTTCATTATTTATATAAAATAAATAATATATTGTTTGACTTACTAAACGAATTTGTTAAATTCGTTATGGATTGGAAACGGTTGCGATATCATAATCATAGAAAAAATTTATTCGAAATGCTAGAATCGGTATATTCTAAAGAATAAGCATTAATAAAACAAAATATGAAGATGATTACTCGCAATAATGTTTTACTAAACATATACGCCGATGCATCATTTTAATGAGATAGTAATGTTTGTATGCACATTTATATATATATATATATATATTCGTATGCACATTTATTTTGTAGCATGGGTGAAAGGATCTGTTTGATTTAAAACGTACATGACCAATACATGGGTTATATCATGCAAATATATTATATTTGTTTATGGACATACGAATAATGATTTCTAAAGATATGGTACATTTATTGAATATGAAGTCTGTTATGGTTCGACGATTATGTATTATTGGTATAATCTCGGTTAAAATAACAATTAGTGGTTTATGAGAGACATTTTATGCTCGTGATTAGTTACCACGATATCAGGGAATCGTTTTTTTAATTAACTTTAAGAAAATCACGTTAATATTAAGCATAGCTTAAAAACTTATGCGGTGGCAAATTGTTGTAAATACTTGCAAACGCAGAAGGGCCTGAAAAAAGGTCTTGTGTTTTAATAGTATAGATCCAACTAGCTAGGTAACTAAATTTCTGACATGAATTCCCCATTATCTTTTCATTCGTGTATTTCCAGCTAAATTGGCCTAAAAATATCCTATCTGGTTTTTAATTATAAAAATGTGTAAATATTATATTAAATAAAACTTTATATAACTATCTAGTATATATTATGATATTTAAAATATTTTTTCGGTTTTGTACGAGGCCTCCAAAATCTGAGGATCGGCTCAGCAAAAGCGTGATGGTGTGTCTTGTCTTTGTGGCTGCAAGCAAGTAAAGGTCTGATTCTCTATGATTCTCCAAGCTTACCACGTTTTTTTATTGATCCTTTAAACACAGCTCTGTCCAAGACCTCATGCATCATGTTATTATCAATAATGTCCTATATAAATCTAGTTAGTCGCAACACGATCTTTAGTCCAGCTGGCTGGTTCAGTCAATGCTTCTGATCCCTTAAGTAAACTATTGGTTATAATCCCTTAAATTCTATTTCAGTATATTATGCCAATAATAACACACACATATATATGATATATATATATATATATATATATATATATATATCAAATTACTGTTTTGTAAGTTATTTGAAATAATAAATACAACTTAATATATTTAAAACTAATTAAAAGAAGCAAACACATTTAAATCTAATCATTGTACTAAACTAGTAAGATAAACTATAATGATGAGTATGACATTCATAATTTATTCGAAACCATATAAGAATATATGTATAGTCAAAATACGATTACATGGCAACGGTAAGAGATCTTATCCACTAACCAGACTTGGGCATTTTACTCGAATCCTAAAATTCGAACCGAAACAGACCCAAAACCGAACCGAAAATATACAAGTATCTATTGAATCTAAAAAATTGTATTTGAAAGAACCGGAACCGAAAGGAACCGATCCGAATAGATCCTGACCCGAAAACAATTGACCTGACTAGATTTGACCCGCTAAGAATCAATTAATACCCGATTTAAAAAGAAAATTTCAGTACATCAGTTCTTTTGGGTCAAAAGATTAGACCAATATAGCACAAGTTTGCAGTAAAAGCAGTAAAATGCAACGAAACATGTTGTACATGTCCATCGATGCAACAAGGAAAAACCAAGTTAAGTATTCATTTAAACATAATTTGAACCTGAAGATTCCACTCAGTACGGATTAAGATCAGATAAGGAAGGAAACACACTTAAGAACCATGTAAGAGCTAACACTACTTGCTCTTAGTTGCAATTTTTCTACGAACCATGTACTTATAACCGACTTTTTTCAGATTACAAAAAGCTTAACAAGCATAATGAAAATCTCTTACCTTTCCTCCTACTGTCATAGTCAAAAGACCCATCAATAAACATAACACTAACAGAAAAGAAAAATAAACCTTGACAAGCTTTTCTAATCTATTAGACACTGTCTTTCGCCAAGATAGCCAACAACTCAATCACAAGCCTCTTATCATCGTGTTTCATCACATACCTTTTAAAAAACACCTCATCACTACAATTCAAGACAGAACCCATAGGTGGCAAGACCCATTTCTCTCAAAACCAATATGTTTATGAGTTTGTTCTCTTGTCTAGTACCTTCTGGCAAAGAAGATTGAGGTAATAACTTTTTGAAACTATTGTCGGCTTCTATAACCTCTTTGAGGAAATCATACTAGACGCTGAAAGATTTGTCATTTTCACGCCCAAGATTTTAGGAGCTTTTGAGATAATCTCGGTGAGCTCAGAGATTGAAGCTCCTCTTGATTTTAGAAACTGAAACTTAGAAGCAATAGAACTCTCTGTAAGCAGTTTATGGGTAGATTGTAACAATACTGGAGATATGAGGATCGGTGAAACCGTAGTTTTTAAGAAGACTCAGAGCATAATAGGGATTGCTGTTTTTGCCATCGGAGGTGGCTTTCTCGGAGATTTTTATTCGGCGAGTTTTGTAGTGAAACCAAGTGAATCAACGAGATAAGAGACGGTAAAGTTCTGATCTTTGCGACAATCTTGAGCATCAAAACTGGTGTAGGAGAAAGAATTGGATAAAAATAGAGAACATATTATGCAAAGCTCTAAACTGACACATACATTTCTGCAACTCGAAAGACCTTCTTCCATGGTGGAGTATCAGAGAATACATTACAAGACAAGATCTCTCTAGCTGCAAAAACCAAAACTAGGGTTTATGAGTAACAACAATATCTGTTATGAAAGGTTTACATCCATAGTCACTTTGTGACTTATTAATATCACAATAGGTCACTTGTGTCTACTGAGACACTTTTACCAACCACACCCACAAACCACATGAGAATTCTAACTAAATTAAGTAGACCAACTATTTTCAATTATGTGATCTGACACACGACAACTGTTTTCAATTTCTCACCTTGGATCTCTCTCTCTCTCTCTTTATTTTTTCGTCTTTATTTCAAACCCAAAATCAAAGTTAAGACTATGTAGCTGCCTCCAATTACCGAGTTGACTCAGTCAACATAAATCAAATTAATAAAGATGGGAATCCAAAGATTGATTGCAAGGAAGCTGAATTTTTGTATCTCTATGGTTTCAGCCATTTCGAGGATTTTCCCTTAAATCTCTGACGACTTCAACTTCGTGAGTCTTAGAGCCGAATACACCATGTTGTTTATTTTTTTCTTCTCGATTTTGACTTTTCTCTTTTTCTTCTCTAATATTCATCAAAATTGATTGTTTTTCCACAAATTAAACCCATATCCCAGGCAAATCATATACAATTATCTTATTTGTGTATGTGAAATCACCATAGGGGGCGAGTCAATCAATCTTGATGTTTCCACTTCTACAAAGCTTGTGAAGTCTTGAATTTTCGAATTGCATTGTTTATCCTGCTTGGAGTACTGAATCAAATGAAGAATGGTGTACTTATGCCTGTGTTTTTGTGGATCTTGAAGTATTTCTTGACATCGGGTGTCCATATGAACACTATATCATGGATAACTGGTATAAGTTGTCCATGTGTACGCCTTGTGTAAATTGTCCATGTGAACATGTGACTAGTATAAGTTGGTCAAATCTTATCTTCTTCCCGATAATGTTTTACTCAACAGCTTGCTAAGGAGACTAAACCTTTATAATAAAAAAACATGTAAACATGTACCTACATGTAGCTCCTTATAAATTTCCATTGTGAATTTATGTTTTATCTTCTTCTTCATGTACATGTACTTTTTTGTTAAAATTAATTTTAGAAAGACATACATATAGATATTTATACATGTGTACATTTATATTAACTTAGTACATAAAACAAGATTTACTGTGAATGATTTGCATGTCTGCCATGGAGGAACATTGCATGTTTATACCTTGCGAATGCAACTCCCGCGGTCCCTTGTGGAAATTTGCAACTGATGAGAAAAATGTCAAGGATTGTACCGGTTTTTTTCCGGGATGACTTTGCTTGACTTACAGAACAATGTCGTCTAGGAGTTCTCCACTTTCACCGACCTGCCATCTCCAGGGGTTTTTATGTACACCACAACTCATCTTCATGTACACGTTTATTAGTTTTTAGCTTTCAACAATAGCAACTATACAAATGTACACGTTTAATTATTTGTCATGTACACTGTTGCTCATTTATAGTCATATGTACATAACTAGTTATGTCTCATCACTATAGAATCTGTGTGTAGAATGGTTCTTTTGTACACGTGGACACATGTACATAATTTTAGCAAGGTTTACATCTACACTAAATCATTCACATGTTGATAAATACCCAAAAACATGAAACTCTAAACTCATTCACAAATATAAAGCATTTACAAATGTACACATGTTTACTTTGATGTAAATAACGTACATATGGATGTAAACATCGTACACATGGATGTACAGAGTAAAGAACATATACATTGTTTACTTTACAGAGGTTAAGGTAATTATAGACTAAATTTTATTTTAGTTTCGGGTTCACCACTTAAACTCAGATTTAATTCAAAATTCAAACCATCTAAATTCTCTACTAGATAATAATGTTACTTGACTAAAAAATCCACTCTAGTTTTGCTTTTGAAGGGACAAAAAAGTCTTCAACCACTATAAAGTTCTCTAGTAGCACAAAGTGATCTGTAGTGTAATAAAAAGACAAAAAGTGACATGCAATGAAAACAACTCATCTATTATCTACTATGATGAATCAGAATCGAATAACCAGAAACCCGTAAACGACCCCGTTTTAAACTATTTGACTCCACGTCAAAAAAGGTTGTGTTGAGATTCTTGAGAATCGAACCTGGAAGCTGTAATACAGAAACATTTGGACAATACCGTTTAGGAATATTTTGAATCCAAATCTAAAGGAACTGTGAGTAAAGTTCAACATTGACTCTAAAAGAAACATTGATTACTTTTTCTCTCTGTTCTAAAATGCGGCCACCTAGACGATTAATCCCCCGCCTAGGCGCTTAGCGGTATGCAACCGCCACGATAAAGTCCTAATCGGCTTAATTAATCGATTAACCAACTAATCGGCCTATACATCGATTAATCAGTTTTATAACCGATTAAATCCAATTTTTAAAACTATTTAGGCAAATTTAGGCCTTTTGTAGAAACCCAATTGCAGGATTTGACTCCAACCACATGGAGCTATTTGTACATGTCTTCAAGTCATACTCTCCTTGTATTTAGTGTGTGGGACTTTGACTAAAGTGTTTTTTTTTTCTTAAAATAAGATAGAGAGGGCCAGAGGGATCGAAACCAAGACATGTCTAAGCGTATTCAATGTCACAAACCACTAGACCGACTGATATCTTGTTGGTTGTACACATTTGATAATATATATATACATAATTTATAATAAATAACTAAAAAATGCAATCTCTGATTAAACCACATTAAATCCCTGATTTATTGATTAGGCGTTAGTTCCACATTAAATCTCTGATTAAATTCCATAATTTATAATAAATAGCTAAAAAATCTAATCTTTGATTAATCCACATTAAATCACTGATTTATTGATTATGCGTTAGTTCCACTCCGAGCGCTCGACTAGCGCTTAGCGAGTTCTTAAATTAAGATGGCTTTTTGTTTTCTTTGGCAGCGATGAATCTAGATTAATAATTAATGTAATCAAGAAAATAGGGCATTCTAATACAAAATTACACAGAAATATAAAAATAATAATTATTTCCTTAAATTAAGTGCTAAAACGATAACTATAAAGTTGAAATGTATATGACCTATAAAATTGTATAAGATAATAAAATTATAAAGACTAAAATAATAAACATGAGTGATATAATCTATTAATAATAGTAATATAAATTAATGTCAAAGGTTGTGAATCCATTCAGAATCATAAATGATAGCACGGTCTTAACCTTGAATAAATATTTAAAACGTGATCATACCCAAAAAGTTCCAGGCTTTTCTGTCAACAACTCCAGCTTGAATACTGAATCAGAAACTTTTTCTTGCTTTGTCTTCTTCTTCTTGTTAATCAACTTCTTGCCTCTAATTTTCTGGTAAAAAAAACAAAAAAAAAAACACTAAACCAACATAGTTAAAAGAAGGTGTAAGTAAGCTTTTTTGTATAAAAACACAACACTGCCATTAAAAGCACCTAAGCTGGTCATCCTAAGGACAAAGTGAACGACTTTGACAAACCAATAACAGACTCTAGGTATACCTGAGAAAGCTCTGGTTTCTCAACCAGATTAGTCTCATGCTTCTTAGTTAACAGCTCCACCATAACCGCATCACGGCCGTCCACGTCTTTCTTCACAGAATCCAGATTTAAGAAAAGATCATCCATACTTGTCTGAGCTTTCATTCCTGAAAAGTTCACAGAAGACGACAAAACTCAAAGTCAACACATTTTTAATATTTTTCCCCAAATCATATAAGTTATATGGTCCTCAAGCCTACTTACATCAAAACTACTATGGATTAGGAATCGATTTAGCTTCAAGCTAGTTAGAGTCCCATCCCCATTGTTGAATCTACAAACTCGAAGAAACTCAGTTTAGTAACTTTCATTAACCTATGCCGATTCTTAAACTAAATTTCATTTGTAGTTTTATTATCTAAGTTCGTTGATTAAACATCACTATAAATAATAGGTTTTTGTTTATACATACTATACCTGAGAGGTGTTTTGAGCCATTATATAGATGCTTCCATTGCCACCAACGTCGACATGAATCATCATCTCCAAATGTTCTGCTTTTGGATTCTTCCTCATGGATTTCATGACTTTCTTTAGCTTCTATTTCGCTATGATGAACACTGTTTTACACGCAAAACATATATAAATATTAGCTTATCAATTGCATCATCAGTTCGATGATCGGTTCGTAAAACAAAAGGTTGTCTATTAAGTAAGAAAAAAGTAAACAATGACATACCATTTGAGTCTTTTTTCGATGAGACATCAGGCTTCGTAAAACTCGTGGTCTGCTCATCTAAGAAAGCAACTCACATATGTGAAAACAACCGCCATCGGTGTAAGTTGTTCGCCATCTTTGATCACAAACAGAACAGAGGGTTGATGAGTTAACCGAGTTAGATAGATCTCAGATGGAAGAAAGCCAGAGGACGCGATGAGATCTCCAGCGAACTGAACCGCCACGCCAACTTAACCAAATCAGTCTCCATTGCGGCTGAGAACGAACTTTGTGACGAACCCTAATTCACGATTGAAGGTGGTCGAGAGGGGAAGATGTGCTAGGTAGTTGGCTGAACAACTTAAGAGAACATAGTCTGAATTAGAAACACATCATAATGAAATGTAGAGTTTCTCCACGTGGATATAATGACCTAGCATCCTGTGGATAGCCTTAGAAGGAAGGAAACAAAGGTTTATATAATAAATCATGATAACAATATCACACGTGTAGTAGTTACTCACGCGCCCTTTTATTCAACTATCAAGTGGGAAACGAACATCACTTGGGACAATCCGATAATTTTGCTTTTAATCATTTATCCAACTAGCTAGTTAACTCAATTTCTGACATGAATTCCCCATTATCTTTTCATTCGTGTATTTCCAGCTAAATTGGCTTAAAAATATCTTAATTGGTTTTTAATTATAAAAGTATGTAAATATTATATTAAATAAAACTTTATATAACTATCCAGTATATATTATGATATTTAAAATATTTTTTCGGTTTTGTATGAGGCCTCCAAAATCTGAGGATCAGCTCTGAAATAGCGTGATGGTGTGTCTTGTCTTTGTGGCTGCAATCAAGTAAAGGTCTGATTCTCTATGATTCTCCAAGCCTACCACGTTCTTTATTGATCCTTTAAACACAGCTCTGTCCAAGACCTCATGCATCATGTTATTATCAATAATGTCCTATATAAATCTAGTTAGTCGCAACACGATCTTTAGTCCGGCTGGCTAGTTCAGTCAATGCTTCTGATCCCTTAAGTAAACTGTTGGTTATGATCCCTTAAATTCTATTTCAATATATTATGCCAAGAATAACACACACACACACACATATATATATATATATATATATATATCAAATTACTGTTTTGTAAATTATTTGAAATTATAAATACAGTTTAATATATTTAAAACTAATTAAAGAAGCAAACACATTTAAATCTAATCATTGTACTAAACTATTAAGGTAAAACTATAATGATGAGTATGACATTCATAATTTATTTGAAACCATGTAAGAATATATGTATAGTCAAAATATGATTACATGGCAACGCTAAGAGATCTTATCCACTAATTAGACCTGGGCATTTTACTCGGATCCAAAAATTCGAACCGGAACAGACCCAAAACCGAACCGGAAATTTACAAGTATCTATTGAATCTACAAAATTTGTGTTTGAAAGAACCAGAACCGAAAGGAACCGATCCGAATAGACCCTTACCCGAAAAGAATTGACCTGACTAGACTTGATCCTCTAAGAATCAATTAATACCCGATTTAAAAAGAAATCTTCAGTACATCAGTTCTTGTGGGTCAAATGATTAGACCAATATAGCACAAGTTTGCAGTAAAATCAGTAACCTGCAACGAAACATGATGTACATGTCCATGGATACAACAAGGAAAAACCAAGTTAAGTATTCATCTAAACATAATTTGAGCCTGAAGATTCCACTCTGTATGGATTAAGATCAGATAAGGAAGGAAACACACTTAAGAACCATGTAAGAGCTAACACTACTTGCTCTTTGTTGCAATTTTCTACGAACCATATACTTATAAACGACTTGTTTCAGATTACAAAATGCTTAACAAGCATAATGAAAATCTCTTACCTTTCCTCCTACTGTCATAGTCAAAAGACCCATCAATGAACATAACACTAACAGAAAAGAAAAATAAACCTTGACAAGCTTTTCTAATCTATTAGACACTGTCTTTCGCCAAGATAGCCAACAACTCAGTCACAAGCCTCTTATCATCGTGTTTCATCACATACCTTTTAAAAAACACCTCATCACTACAATTCAAGACAGAACCCATAGGTGGCAAGACCCATTTCTCTCAAAACCAATATGTTTATGAGTTTGTTCTCTTGTCTAGTACCTTCTGGCAAAGAAGATTGAGGTAATAACTTTTTGAAACTATTGTCGGCTTCTATAACCTCTTTGAGGAAATCATACTAGACGCTGAAAGATTTGTCATTTTTCACGCCCAAGATTTTAGGAGCTTTTGAGATAATCTCGGTGAGCTCAGAGATTGAAGCTCCTCTTGATTTTAGAAACTGAAACTTAGAAGCAATAGATCTCTCTGTAAGCACTTTATGGGTAGATTGTAACAATGCTGGAGATATGAGGATCGTTGAAACCGTAGCTTTTAAGAAGACTCAGAGCATAATAGGGATTACTGTTTTTGCCATCGGAGGTGGCTTTCTCGGAGATTTTTATTCGGCGAGTTTTGTAGTGAAACCAAGTGAATCAACGAGATAAGAGACGGTAAAGTTCTGATCTTTGCGACAATCTTGAGCATCAAAACTGGAGTAGGAGAAAGAATTGGATAAATCAGAGAACACATTATGCAAAGCTCTAAACTGACACATACATTTCTGCAACTCGAAAGACCTTCTTCCATGGTAGAGTATCAGAGTATACATTACAAGACAAGATCTCTCTAGCTGCAAAAACCAAAACTAGGGTTTATGAGTAACAACAATATCTATTATGAAAGATTTACATCCATAGTCACTTTGTGACTTATTAATAACACAATATGTCACTTGTGTCTACTGAGACACTTTTACCAACCACACCCACAAACCACATGAGAAGTCTAACTAAATTAAGTAGACCAACTATTTTCAATTATGTGATCTGACACACGACAGCTGTTTTCAATTTCTCACCTTGGATCTCTCTCCCTCTCTCTCTTTATTTTTTTCGTCTTTATTTCAAACCCAAAATCAAAGTTAAGACTATGTAGCTGCCTCCAATTACCGAGTTGACTCAGTCAACATAAATCAAATTAATAAAGATGGGAATCCAAAGATTGATTGAAAGGAAGCTGAATTTTTGTATCTCTATGGTTTCGGCCATTTCGAGGATTTTCCCTTAAATCTCTGACGACTTCAACTTCATGAGTCTTAGAGCCGAATACACCATGTTGTTTATCTTTTTCTTCTCAATTTTGAATTTTCTCTTTTTCTTCTCTAATATTCATCAAAATTGATTGTTTTTCCACAAATTAAACCCATATCCCAGGCGAATCATATACCATTATCTTATTTGTGTATGTGAAATCACCATAGTGGGCGAGTAGATCAATCTTGATGTTTCCATTTCCACAAAGCTTGTGAAGTCTTGAATTTTCGAATTGCATTGTTTATCCTGCTTGGAGTACTGAATCAAATCAAGAATGACGTACTTATGCCTGCGTTTTTATGGATCTTGAAGTCTTTCTTGACATCGGGTGTCCATATGAACACTATATCATGGATAATTGGTATAAGTTTTCCATGTGTACGCCTCGTGTAAATTGTCTATGTGAACATATGACTAGTATAAGTTGTTCAAATCTTGTCTTCTTCCAGATAATGTTTTACTCAAAAGACAGCTTGCTGAGGAGACTACACCTTTATAAATAAACATGTAAACATGTACGTACATGTAGCTCCTTATAAGTTGCCATTGTGAATTTATGTTTTATCTTCTTCTTCATATAAATGTACTTTTTTGTTAAAATTAATTTTAGAAAGACGTACATATAGATGTTTATACATGTGTACATATATATTAGCTTAGTACATAAACCAAGATTTACTGTGAATGATTTGCATGTATACCATGGAGGAACATTGCATGTTTATACCTTGTGAATGCAACTCCCGCGGTCCCTTGTGGAAATTTGCAATTGATGAGAAAAATGTCAAGGATTGTACCGGTTTTCCCTGGGATGACTTTGCTTGACTTACGGAACAATGTCGTCTAGGAGTTCTTCACTTTCACCGACCCGCCATCTCTAGGGGTTTTTTATGTACACCACCACTCATCTTCATGTACACGTTTATTAGTTTTTAGCTTTCCACATTAGCCACTAAATTGTAGTCGCCGCTTTCTGTAGTGTATATGTCAACTAGAATCTCATACTAATGCAAGAAACGAAAAATCTCACATCTATCTCATATTCTTCTAGATCTAAGAGATGTGTTCAACCCATCAAAGATTGTTACTACTTGACAACAATTATGTGAATATTTCCAGAAACCCACAAGAATACAATCAAGAAGAGGACATACATACCATTGCCGACTTACACCCAGCAAGTAAGAATACAATCAAGACGCTTACATCCCTGAGTGGTGTTCCATAGCCCTGTGAAAATAGAGAAATCAGAAGTAGTGAAGATCATTATACACACAAATTCTCAGAAACACAAATACAAAAGAAAGGGAAAACCTTTTCGATATAAACAGGCTTGGTTGATGTGTCCCAGACGAGTAGAGAGGGAGCAAAAATTAAACTTTTTATATCTCCCTCTCACTAGTCGACGGTCTCTTATTTTCGCTTCTTTCTTATTCCTCCTTCGGTCCTTCCTATTCTCCTCGTCATCATCTTCGCAATTGATGTTCTTCTACCAATTGATGCGTCCCGAACTGTCTCGATTCGTTCTTACATGTTTCTCCGTGATTCCTCGAGACATGATCATCTCTAATTGACATATACACTAAAGAAAGCGGCGACTGCAATTTACAAACAAAATCCCAAACAAGAAAAAAATGATGAACACGTACGATTTTGACGATTATAGGTTAAAAGCAATCTTAAAAATCTTCATGCTCCTGAGTGCTTCAGAGAATAAATCACCTACGCTTTTATCGATTCGTGAAAGGTGAATGATATCTTCTTTTGAAAGAAACAAAGTCAGTGATCGATTTTTTCAAAAAAAAAAAAAGTCGGTAATCAACTTTTGTCATTTAAATCCAGGTGGCCATGTGACTATCTACTTTTTACCATTAAAGATACTATACACGTGCAGGCATGTACACGTGTCAACCACTAATTTGCAAAGGAACATATAAATTCATTGCTTTTACAGTTGGCAATTACCATAAAATCTAGGTGAACATATGCACGTAATTCTCGAATTTTTATATCGTTGGAATAGGGTAAAAGGAATGACAACTTAATACCCAAGTATGTCAGATGTGTAGTGGTTTTGTTTGGTCAACGTAGGACCAATGTCATCATAGATTTTTTTTTTAAGCTGAAGTATAAGTGATGCTCGAAGGATCAGTGGGTTTGAACAAAAAAAAAACAAGAAGGATCAGTGGTTGTATAGTCAAATGCCATCACTAATTCTTAATGATAGAAGGACTTTGCAGTACGCTTTCACAACCTTCATATCTGGCCCATGCTTCTTCCATATAATCATCAGAAAGCTGTGATTTATGACATAATCCAACGTTACCACAAAACAAGAATGGTATTAGTATCATATACTATGTATTGTACAGTTCATATTGATTTTATACATGTAGATGGAATTGTATGAGTACAGGAGTCTGTATAGAGTATAAATACTCAGTTGTACAGTGTAGTTGAATTAATGAGAATGAGTTTATTTTACTCAATGAGTTTATTTTACTCAATGAGTTTATTTTACTCATAGATATCAATTAAAATGGCAAGTTTGGTTTACTCCCTAAGAAAAACCATTTGGCAAGCCATAGTGTTTAAAAGAAACTAGATCTTTACCCTGCCCGTATGATCTATTTCATTAACGTTACTCCGGTTTTTTTTTTCACGAACGTTACTTCGGTTTAAGAAAAGGTTTATCCTCTCTCTCTCTCAAATTTATTATTGATGCATTGTAAGAAAATCAATAATAGAAACTCGACCAATGAGAAAGAGTTATTCGCCCACGTCAAATAAGCTTTAGGTTAAAAATGAGCCTCAAATGTGGTTTAAAAAAAACCACTCTGGCCCATGTGAGAACCCTAATACGTCGGCACTTTCACTTGGTCTTCGACGTCTCTCGGTTGCTCTGTTGCGAGCTCCTTCATTTACTACCATTTCGTCCTTGAAAGAGTTAAACAGCCACACAAGCATATCAAAATACACACATCGTTTTCTCTTTGCCTGTGTGTTTTCTTGTTTGCTTGTTTGTCGATTTAGAAAGCGATGATGTTCTGTTATGAAACTTGATGTTGAAGGCTTATCTGAATATAGGCTTTAAAGAAGCTGTCGGCCTCTCCTCTACATTTCAGACAAGTGGCTTGCATACTAAAGAAATTTAGGTTAGTATTGGGGCAGTAAGTTCATTGTATAGTATTGAAGTTTGGATTTTGATTTGATGCTCACCGTGGACAATATTTCACAGTATGACTAAACCAGGTTTGATCTCATGGAATTCAGTTATCTCCAGGTTTCCGCAAAGTGGAAGCAGCGACTGTTTATGCAGCTGTTACGTTGTGGCTTCACACCAAACAAAATGAGCCAGCGAGTCTCTGAGATAATTCGTTTAAGCGTCCACTGTTGTGGCTGATAAGTATTTGTTTCTTTAAGAATACAATTTTTTACCAATACTAAAAAATATATATATCGCGTTGGGTAATATTTTGTTTGGCTTAATTATAGCTCAAGCTAGTTCAAGTATATACAAGTATGAAGGAAGAGTTACGACTTCTGAAACTGTTGAATTATGCACAATACTAATAGATTATAATACGAAGATGTTGTCCATGTGAGAGGCTTGCTTTCTAGAATAACAATAGTTTTCTCTTTGGCTTCTACTGAACTGGAACCGCCGCACTCTGAAACAAAATCATAATTAGTGTCCTCAAGCACAAAGCCACCATTTTGTTACACTTCGTAAGCATAAGACAAACATAAAACCCTTTTAGTTTCCATACTATATCAGTGCATAATGTATTAAAACAAAACTGTTATATTTTATAATTTATCTTGAAATATGTGGATTAACCCCTGCGAAAGTATCGAATTTCCGATAAATGTTATATTCTAAAGTTTAACATTTTTATTGTTGATCAAAAAATAACTAATCACATTCTAAACTAATATCAATTTATGTTAAAATGTACTCATTTAATTATTGGTCTACACTGTTTCTCATTTATAGTCATATGTACATAACTAGTTATGTCTCATCACTATATAATCAGTGTGTACAATGGTTCTTTTGTACACGTGGACACCGAACAAAGAATATCCACATGTACATAGTTTTACCAAGGTTTACATCTACACTAAATCATTCACATGTTGATAAATACCCAAAAACATGAAACTCTAGACTCATTCACAAACATAAAGCATTTACAAATGTACACATGTTTACTTTGATGTAAACACCGCACACATGGATGTAAACAGCGTACACATGGATTACACAGTAAACAACATATACATTGTTTACTTTACGAATGTTAAGGTAATTCAACACTTAAACACAGATTTAATTAAAAATTCAAACCATCTAAATTCTCTAACTAGATAATAATGTTACTTGACTAAAAAATCCACTCTAATTTTGCTTTTGAAGGGACACAAAGGTCTTCAACCACCATAAAGTTCTCTAGTAGCACAAAGTGATCTGTAGTGTAATAAAAAGACAAAAAATGACATGCAATAAAAATAACTCATCTATTATCTATTGTGATGAATCAGAATCGAATAACCAGAAACCCATAAACGACACCGTTTTAAACTATTTGACTCCATGTCAAAAAAGGTTGTGTTGAGATTCTTGAGAATCGAACCTGGAAGCTGTAATACAGAAGCGTTTGGACAACACCGTTTAGGAGTATTTTGAATCTGAATCTATAAGAACTGTGAGTAAAGTTCAACATTGACTCCAAAAGAAACATTGATTACTTTTTCTCTCTGTTCTAAAATGTGGCCACCTGGACGATTAATCGATCGCCTAGGCGCTTAGCGGTATGCAACCGCCACGATAAAGTCCTAATCGGCTTAATTAATCGATTTACCAACTAATCGGCTTATAAATCGATTAATCAGTTTTATAACCGATTAAATCCAATTTTTTAAACTATTTAGGCACATTTAAGCCTTTTGTAGAAACCCAATTGCTCTCTTTGTATTTAGTGATGTGGGACTTTGACTAAAGTGTTTTTTTCTTAAAATAAGAACGAGAGGGCAAGAGGGATCGAAACCAAGACATGTCTAAGCATATTCAATGTCAAATGTCACAAACCACTAGACCGACTGATATCTTGTTGGTTGTACACATTTGCTAATATATATACATAATTTATAATAAATAACTAAAAATATAATCTCTGATTAATCCACATTAAATCCCTGATTTATTGATTAGGCGTTAGTTCCACTCCGAGCGCTCGACTAGCACCTAGCGAGTTCTTAAAGATGGCTTTTTCTTTCCGGCAGGGATGAATCTAGATTAATAATTAATATAATCAAGAAAATAGGACATTCTAATACAAAATTACACAGAAATATAAAAATAATAATTATTTCCTTAAATTAAGTGCTAAAATGACAACTATAAAGTTGAAATGTATATGACATATAAAATTGTATAAGATAATAAAACTATAAAGACTAAAATAATAAACATGAGTGATATAATCTATTAATAATAGTAATCTAAATTAATGTCAAAGGTTGTGAATCCATTCAAAGGGGAATGTTATGTCTTTCTATTGCAAAGAAAAAATTGGATTTTTAAAATATCTAAAGTGTATTTATGTAGTGAAACTGTTTTTTTTTTGAAATTGTGCGTTTATTAAAATATTAGTTATTTTTAAAATAGTTAAGGTGTCTTTATATAATAATTGTTTTTCTTGAAATGATGTGTCTATTCAAATATATGATGTAAATTTATCATTTAAAACAATTACCTATAATTTGATAGTTGTGACTATTTATAAAAAATAGTTAATTTTAATTTGAAAATTTGTGACAATTCACTACCTATAATTTGAAAGTTGTGACTACTCATAAAAATAACTAACTTTAGTTTGAAAATTTTTGACTATTCACTAACAATAATTTAAAAAGTTATGACTATTCATTAAAATAACTAACTTTAACTTGAAAAGTTGTATTTATTCATATATATCTTTGAAAAATCTATAAATAGAATAAGTCCATGAATTTCTCAAAGTAAAAATTTTAATAATTTAAAAAAAAAATATTGAGGAATGAAAGTTCATTACCGTTACATGATTACAAATTTTGATCTCACAGTTTAAGTTTCTGGAATTTTTGTTGTTGTAAATCTGGAAATATTGTTTGGTGTTAGTTTAAGGTTCTGTAAACTTTGACACATAAACGAACAAGTGCAATGGTTGTAATGGTTGTAGAAGTGTTTGAAATTTGTCTTTTTTTCTTTTTTTCTCAAATTTTGTATGAACGATTGATTTGCCTTACAAATATAATTCATAAAAAAGCATTTTACGAGAAATACATGCATGTGATCTACTCTGGAAATTTCTTTTGCTCACATGAGCATGCATATTAAGATTCTGAGGAATGAAATTTTTATTTTTTTTTGAATGAAATTTTTTTTGCATGCATGCATTTGGTTTAATTACTATAAACAATTTGTGACGGTTATAATTTTGTTGGTGAAAGTCACAATTAATACTGTGAAAAGTTACTAGATATTTTTTTTATTAAAAGACACCATTTAAATTGTTCAATGGTGTCAAAAAAATAATGATCATTAATTTCTTAATTATTTGATAAATAATTATGGTTTATGAATCCATGTAGTTAAATTATATTAATTAAATATCAATATTAATAAGGAGAAAATTCATAATTCTTGGGGAATCCAAAACATGTCAAAATATGTGTCTTTTTATCCCTAAAATTTGAATTAGTATAAAATAAATTATCAAAATATTTAAAGATATATATTCCTAATGATATGTCTTTTCATCCTAAATTGCAATGGTTTTATAAGAAGTTGTAAAAATATGTAAAGAGTGTATTTTTATAAGAAAATTAAAGAAATTTTGAAGAGGTTGTCAAAGTGTCTAAACTGTTTTTTTTTCATTCTAGAACTTGTGAATAATTTTAATGAATTTTATTTTAATTATTTTTCATATCTATTTTGTATACATTCTGAAGAATCTTAAAATTATCTTAAAATATTGAGGTAATTTCGTATGTTGAGTAGTTTAATTTTTTATAATACTATATTAAGTTTATGGTCTTAATATATTTATTTTTTAAAAATTTTATATATTTTTAATTCTGATTCGTTTTTTTTTTCAAATCAAATATTTGAACTATTTTGACAATAAGCACTATGAAAATGTAGACCATGAAATATATTTTTATTTGTGCACTTCTTACTTTATACATGATTGTGGTATATGTATTATTTATTTAGTAAATATCTAATTAAACTTAAAGGGAGAATAATTGTTGGAAATTTAGGTAGAGCTTTGTAACCATTTAAGTGCTCTTGATGAATAGTTGCAACTGATTAAAATGAAACCTTGCAACTTTTGGTTATCAGCCATTTTAATTTTATGATGAACAGTTGCAATATGTAAGGATGAACTATTGTAATTATTGGTAGTTGTAGCATTTGATGATGAGTCATTATCATTTTTATGGAATGCTATACCAAAACATGCTTCTTAAAAATCTGTTAATTCTTTGGAAAAGTATAATTTTACAAAATATACAAATAATGAAAAAACTGCATGTGTAATTTACCAAAAAGAACATGTTAGTGGTAGGTCTGGGCATGAGGGTCTTCAGGTTGGGTTCGTGCCGGTTCTTTTCGGGTCCGGGTCCTTTGAGTCCTAGAAATTTGGATCCAATAGGTATTTTTAAAATTTTGGTTCGGGTGCGGGACGGTTCTTCTCGGGTTTGGTTCGGTTCGGGTCCGAGTCGGTTTTTCTCGAGTCCGGATCGGTTCGGATTTATAATTAAAACTAGATTTTGACCCGCGCTTCGTAAGCGCGGGTATTATTTTTCACTTTTATAAAATATATTATTTGTTTGTAGTTATTGAATATATTTATCTTAGTAAAACTTTATTTATAATAATCTCGACACATAGAGTGTCTCTGATAAACTATGTGCTTCTCTTGCTTTGTTTTATTTTCTCCCCAATCAACATATTTATTTGGCTTGTTGTTAAAATAAATGATTATATTGTTTTTTGTTTTTCATGTAATTATTAGGGTTTGGCAAAATGAATCCGAGGAACAAAACCGATACCGATCCGAAAATATAGTACCAAACCCGAACATAAATTGATTAAATATTCGAATTATTCAAAATTTTGTTATTTAGATAATCGAATCTGATCTGAACCGAAGTATTCGGGTACCCTAATTTATCTAAAAATAGATTTATATACTTATATTTTTTTTAGATTTAACATATATAAAACATCAA
>JABAYD010006698.1:0-18448 GCA_014822095.1 Diplotaxis tenuifolia | reverse complement strand
AGATGTGCTCGAAGGGGCCAATCGACGAGCTTTTGTTGTTTTATAGTCGCGTTCGGATTTAATAATATTCTTCTAAGACTTTAGGCGACGTCTCGCCGGTACTTTTCAGAATATTGCTGGTGTGATATATAAGTTTTTGGTTAGAACGACCAAGTATTTAAAATATATTTTCGGAAGTGATTTCCGAAGGTGTTTGGATTTGTTCGTAGAGAATGCTTTTCCGAGGAAAATTTGGTAGTAATTGAACTTTGTCTTTATTGAAATGTTTGAAATATGGGAGTATACGAATACTCGTATACGCACCCACTCCCCCCCCTTTTTAAGAGATTTGATTTCGCCCGTTTTGGAGTTACGATGTCGATGACCATCTGTCTTTGCTTATGTTCTGCTAAGAAGCAAGTTCGCGGCTGCCTTTGGCATCCCCAAATAGCCGCAACTCTCATGGGTGTTGGCAATTTGATGCCTAAGTGGTAAGTCGATGAGACTGCTTTCATGGCGTTTATCCAAGGCGTACCCATGATTACGTTGTAAATAGCCGGACGGTCGATGACCGCGAAGGTAACTATCTTGGTTACTTCTTTTGCGGCAACCGGTAGTCGGATCAAACCGAGGGCCATGGCCATTCTCTGGAGAAACTAGTCAATGGTTTTGGTATCGGCTCGACCTCCGTTAGTTTTATTCCCATCCTTGCCAAAGTGTCGCGAAAGATCACGTTGACAGTGCTTCCGGTATCGACGAGGATTCAGGCTACCTCTAGGTCGTTTATGACCAGGTCGATGAAGAGAGGACCGGCGTGCAGTTGGTCAACGCCAGCAGTCTCGGCTTCTTCGAAAGCGATTACACCTCTCGGGGCGTCGGCTGTTGGTGTAGGCCAGTTTGAGTTTGTCTCGGATTTCCGTCGGTAGGACTTGATGGACGAGACGGTGTCGCTGTAATACTGCGATTCGCCGATGATCATGCTGACCCTTCGACGGTTAGCATCGTTTCCTCTTTCTTCTAGTCTCTGTCCGTGTTTCTCGCTCGCTTGGTTCTCTTGAGGCGAAGCAACTGCCTGCGAGTTCTTATTGATATTTGGGGGATGATCTGTGTCGCGGATGAGATCCTTTACGCTAGATACTCCAGCGAGTTCTTCTGCGAGCAGGCTTCCGCCGAGGACTTCCGCCGTGGGTTTGGTGAAAGTCGCAGAAAGCATTCTCATTGTAACCCAAATTTATGGTTCGCCCTTGCTCTGGCCCGGAGTTGATCGCGTAGTTATGCGCCCCCTGGAGATCTTGCCCCTCGTGATGGAAATACTTGTCATTACGAGTGTTTTTCCTTTTCGATCTTGGTTCGGAAGCAGCGTCTTTCGCGGATGTCTTTGTCGTCTTATGCTGTTCCGATGGGACTTTGGTCTCCTCTTCGATGATTATGAAATTAGTAGCTTTGTGGAGCGCGTCCTGGATCGTGCGTGGCTTCTCAAGAGTTATCCAGTTTCTGAATTTAGACTTGAACCAGAACGACTTTCTCATTGCGTCGATGACCGCTCTGTCACTTTTTCCGCTAACCCTAGCCATGATAAGTTTGAACTTACTCATTAAGTAGCGGAGAGGCTCATCTTCCTTCCAGGACAAACTATAGAGGTCAGCGTCAGAAGTCTCTCTGTTTATGAACATCGAGTACTATTTAAGAAACTCCGAGGCAAGCTGGCGGAAGTCTCCGGTCGAATTCCGCTTGAGTCGAGAGAACCACTCGAGCGCCGCCCCCTCTAGGTTTTTGACAAAGAGATGGTAGTATCCCGCATTCCTTTCGCTTTCCTTGAGTTTGGCTTGACCCATGGTGATCTGGAAGGCTTGTAGGTGTGCTTTGGGATCGGTCGTCCCATCGTAGTTGGTACCTTAAGCTTTCCGGGATCAGGGAGCTTGACCTTGGTGATACGAGCCGTTCAAGGCGTTTTTCTAGACTCGTATAGCAGTCAATCTATTTCGGGTGCGGCGCTAGTGGCGTGATGAATTCGAGATTTCACAGCCTTCACTGCCTCGGTTGTCTTTGTAATGTAGTCGCGGAGATCACGGATCTCGGCTGGGTCTCCAGCAGTTTTACGACCTTGTCGGCGTTTGCTGCGAATGTGCTGAGATCGCTCCTCGACCGTTCTCGCGTGCTCCATGCAGTAGACGTCTTCTTCTTCGTCCGTGGGAGAAAGTTTGGGAGAAGATTCTAGCTGCACGTCACGATCCTTTTTCCTCCGTGGATGGACATCGGCGTCCTCGTCCGACGGGTCGGATGGATCGTTGGTCTCTAGGTTGACCCGTTCGACACCGTCATCCTCGACATCCTGTTCGCGAGAAGGTGATTTCTCCGATTCCTTTTGAGTCGCGTTAGGATTTTCCTTTTCGGAGGTTTGCCCCGATAGGTTTCCCTGTTTGGTTTTGGGTTGCTCCATATGAGTCGTAAAGTCGAGCCTTCTTCTGTGGATCCTTGTGGTTCCGCGGGGGCGGATAGCCTTAGTGTTTACGGATAAGGTTTAAACCTGTTTCGCGAGAGATCCGATCAGCTTATCCCTGCTCGTCCGTCCTTTTCTGGTAGGCGGAAAGTATCTCCTTGAACGCTGCAGTGTTGGTATTATCATTGACTGCAGTCGCGTTGGCTGGTGGAGTTTGAGTTTCAACGTTCTCGTTGTCAACGTTTTCATCGTTCTCGTTGTCAACGTTTTCGTTGATCTTCTGCCATCGTATCCGATTGAGCTTGCTGCGGCTTGAGAGTTAAATAGATCCGTAACCCCCTCCTTCTAGCGCCAAACTGTGGAAACCAAAATTCACACCGTCGATTTCCGTAAAGTAAAGAATGTCAAGTTAACTCGACTTTCCCAAAGGTCCCGGATATCTGTTATAACCATACGCTAAGTAATCAAGGTACGAGAACAGCAAAGTAAAAATAGAAAATCGTAAATAGAGGCAAAGAAAGTTTATATTCCGGATTTGCGTAAGAGCGGTACAACAAGAACTAGACTTGGATACACAAGCTGACGGAAAGTTTCCTAGTTCTAGCAACCTAAGTCTAAACCCTAGTTGAGACGCAGCTCGATAACAAGAAACGGAAAGTTGCCTAAAATTGCCTTAGTTTTTTGGTGAAGTAAAGCTCTGCGATAATTGCTCTCTCTTCCTTTGACTTCGACCATGTCTTTATATACTCCCTCCTAGGCGGATTATCCCTTCCTTTTTGCCTAGATTCGAGTCTATCGGAAATCTTCCATTTATCTCTATCTTTCATATTTATCTTGACATTTATCTTCGATCTTGGCATTTATCTCTTCGATCTTGACATTTATGTTCAAACTTTGACATTTCTCCCTTCGCGCAAAAAATAGATAAACCGTCATTGCATTATCGGTCTAGGTCTCATCCAAAGTTGTAAGTGGGCTTTTCTCGCGATTTAGGACTTTTTGGGCCGTTTTGCGTTTTTCACCATTTTTACGAGTTTAGACGAGATCGTTCCGTAATACGATGGCATTCTCGAATAACTTCTCGAGTCAGTCGTACAGCTTGATAACCTTTGGTGTTTTGTTCAACCGTTACCGTTTTACACGACTTACTCGAATCCTTTCGAGAAGACAAGTTTTATCGGTCGTTATCGTAAAAGCCCGCAATAATACGGCTTGGGACGGTACGGGAGATGTTCCGATCGAGGTTTGGAGCGTGATTGAGTTGAAAGCCGTAGGCATTGTGTCCGGGTCGCGGTTTGGCTAAGCGGGTGTCGCAACGGACGGTTTGGCCAGCTCGCCGATCGGCGAGCTGGCTTGTTTCGGGCCAGCTCGCAGATCGGTGAGCTGGACGCTCGTTCCAGCTCGCCGATCTGTGAACTGGATTGTCTTGGGCCAGCTCGCCGATCGGCTCACCGACCGGTGAGCTGGATGGTTCCATTGCTTTGGCGTTCTCCGATGATTTTCGTAGTTCCGATTGTTGGATTTGCGGAGTTTGTATGTTCGGAAAGTCCTTAGACTTTTCTCCGATTTGGTCATTGATTCCGTCGTAACCGTTTTCGATACCAACAGTTATGTGGAAAGAAACGATGCCAAACTCAGAAGGATCCATGCTATCGTACACCCAGCAACGATCTCGGCTTCCGACATAGATCAAGTCATCGAGGAAACTTGAAGAACCCCGTTCACGCCTCACATAACCAGCGTAAGATTGCATCACATCAGGAAAATCAAGCTCCCTGAATATTCAGAAAACTCTGATCCTAAAGCCCACGTGCGAGCTTTCAGATTGGCCATATCGAGAGCGCATTTAACAGACCAGGAGAGATAAGCTGGTTACTGCCGCATTTTTGCCGAGAACATGACCGAATCCGTTTTAGAATGGTTCGCCGGACTAGAAGGAAACTCGATCGATGACTTTGATCAGCTAGTCTCGGCCTTCCTGAAATAGCATTCAGTCTTTATAGAGATTCGAGCTACCGAGGCCGACCTCTAGAACCTCAGACAAGCCGTTTTGGAACTGTTGAGAACGTACATAAACAAGTTCAAAGAAATTAAGTCTAAGATTTCCAACTTAAACAAAGTTGTTGCCCTTGCGGCACTAAAGAACGGAAAGAATACAAATCAGCCTCACGTTAACGACCAAGATCCGAAAAAGACCCACCAGGAGCATTCAAAAGTACTGAGCAAAAGAGTAACAAAATCAGCAAAATCCGACAACTTCTAGAGAAACTAATCTCCAAAAAGAAATACAGCCCACGTTTATTGAAACATAACCTGTCTGGGAGGCAAAAACACTATCAACCAACCCCGATCAAGAAATGGTACTGTCTACCTCTCCATCAGAGAAAGTGAAAACATATCGAATTTATTTACTGAGATCAAAATTTTGCAACTTGGTCAATTCCATTAAGGCACAACAACGAAGAGCAGAGAGCAGCACATGCATACGCGAGCCCCTATCAGGTCCCGATCACGAAATCACCGTCGACGAAAACGAAACCGCCGAACTCGACAAACCAAAGAAATGACGCCCTTGTCGTACGCCTCGACGTCGGAGGATGCGAACTATCCCGAATCATGATCGAGACTGGAAGCTCGGTAGACGTCCTCTTCTATGACGCATTCAAAAGGATGGGATTCACCAAAACCCTCCTTAAGCAAGAGAAGACCCCACTTATCGGATTCACAGGAGAAACCACCTACTCTTTTGGGTCCTTTGAGCTCATCGTAACAGTCGGAAACGTGAGAAAGATTGTGGAGTTCTTCGTCATAGATCTACCTGCCTCGTTTAACGCCATCTTAGGAAGACCTTGGCTGTACATCATAAAGGCAGTACCCTCAACCTATCACCAATGTCTAAAGTTCCCAACACAACCACGAATAGAAACAATAAGAGGAAGCCAGAGGAATTCGAGAACATGCTATCTCGCAAGTTTTAAAGACGTCGAACCAAGTCCATAATACCATCCGAACTTACCATACGAACTTATATACGTAAATACGCGAACAGACCGACAACACGACCCTGCCCACAGCGGGACAATCGAACTACATTAAGACTTGATCCCTTGACGAGGGTACGTAGGAAACTCACGGATCGAGTTCAGTCACTATCAAACACAAATCCTTCGCACAAGGACCGACTACAAAATTTCATCATTCTAGAATCCTTCCTTCAATGTCGATTCAGAATTTGTACGCAGCTTATAAAACAGTTTGTAGAACAAAAGTCTTACGGTAGCAAATAAAAATATCTATTCTCATTTTAAAACTTTGACTTAATTGCATGAAGAGACCCTGATCAAGTCTTTGAAACAATTACGGTCCCGCCAAAGAACGACGCTTTAATTTCCTAATTTTACTACACAATCTATCGAAACGATATCAACCGAAGTCGATATGTGGCTCCTCTGAATCAATAGCATCAGATCGAGCCACAGCACGTGGATATTGAGTCTTCTCACGAAGAGCTTCGGTGAGCGATTCACTCACATCGCCAGAGCGGATCCGTCCGAAACTCATCCCTTTCCTTTGATTTCTGATCCTTTCGGACTAACGGGAACTCGTTCTCCTTGATGACATAAGTCTTTAAGATAGGGAGTAATATCGCTTAGGTTACTAATACTCGACAAGGCAAGCTCATCACTTATAAAGAGCAGAACGGTTCGAATAGTCCTCAACCAAAAAAAGAATAAAATCGCAAGAAATCTAGAGGAAGAAATCATTAAAATCCAAAGCTATCCCAAAAGATTACATCCTTCGCCTTCTGTAGCGACTCTTTGAGGCTCTTGACTTCGGATCTCGATCCCGCCAGCTCTCCTTCACCACGACTCTGGAACATCGCAGCAAATTCTCCTACAGCAACCATAACCTGCGATATTTCAAAAATCATCAATAACATAATCAATTAAAAGGACAAAGGAAAACATAATCTACCTTGGAATTGGCGTCCGCGATGGAACCGCGACACTTACGGCCAGTAACAGCGAGATCCCCCTCGGAGCCAGGACTCAGGGAAATCATTGATGCTCTGATGCACCTCAGTACATGGATCCATACATGGAACCAGCTCAGAAAGGAGTCCAGGACGATCAGATCAATCCAACCGAGGTTCGTGCATCCGATCGCACAAGCCAGACGAACCGTGCCGTGTACCGGCTCGACCCACATACGTCGGGAACGAAGCTAAAGCTGGACCCACGTCCTAACGACCGAACCGACTGTACCTCAGCCTGTCTTCCCCGACCCATTCGCCAATCTAAGACTAATGGTCAAGCCAAAACTCACTTTGATCGAGAGGAACCCGAGTCAGACCAAAGCTTCTCCATTTTGGTTTGTTTGGTCCGTACCGCATGTCCCGACGAACACACTAACGCACCAGCCAACATGTACGACCCGTACCTGAACTTGGCCTTGCTGGTTTCTATAGGCGTTTCGTAATAAACTTCAGAACCATAGCAGCCCCATGGACTGAAGTGATCAAGAAGAATGTCAGTTTCAAATGGGAACAAGCTCAAGAAGAGGCATTCCGAACTCTTACAGGGAAGTTAACTCATGCTCCATTACTCGTTCTTCCCGATTTCACTAAAACTTTTGAAATCGAATGTGATGCATCTGGTGTTGGTATGGTGTTGTTTTGATGCAGGATAGAAAACCCATTGCTTACTTCAGTGAGAAGCTCGGAGGAACCACACTCAACTATCCTACCTATGACAAGGAACTGTATGCCTTGGTGAGGGCGCTTCAAACATGGCAACATTATCTGTGGCCCAAGGATTTCGTTATCCATACGGACCACCAGCCTTTCAAGCATCTTAAGGGCCAGCAGAAGTTGAACAAAAGACAAGCACGATGGGTATAGTTCATTGACACCTTTCCTTATGTCATCAAGTACAAACAAGGTAAGGAAAATGTGGTGGCCGATGCCTTGTCTAGGCGGTATGTTCTTCTTTCAGCCCTTGAAACAAAGTTGTTTGGTTTTGAATTTATAAAAGATCTTTATCCAACTCTTTCGGATTTCAAAGAAGTTTTCAGAAAAGGTTCCAAAGCGGCTTATGGAAAGTACTATCAAATGTCTGGATTTTTATTCTTTGTTAACCGCTTGTGTGTGCCCCAATGTTTTTTGAGGGAGTTGTTTCTCAGGGAAGCATATGGAGGAGGACTTATGGGACACTTTGGAGTAAACAAAACACACAAGGTTGTGTATGAGCATTTTTATTGGCCGAGCTTGATGAAGGATGTAGAACGGATCTGTGGCCGATGTGTGGTTTGCAAGAAGGCCAAATCTAAGGTCAAAAACCAAGGTTTGTATTCTACTCTTCCCATTCCTTCTCATCCATGGGTTGACATATCTATGGACTTTGTGCTTGGATTGCCTAGGTCAAAATCTGGTAGAGATTCTGTTTTTGTGGTGGTTGATAGATTCTCTAAAATGGCTTATTTTATACCTTGTGATAAGACTGATGATGTTGTGCAAGTTGCTGATCTTTTCTTTAGGGAAATTGTGAGATTGCATCGAATTCCTAAGACCATTGTTTCTGATCGTGATGCTAAAGTTCCTTAGCTATTTTTGGAAAACATTATGGTCAAAACTAGGAACTAGATTGATGTTTTCCACCACTTGTCATCCTCAAACTGATGGTCAAACTTAAGTTGTTAACTGGACCTTGTCTGCATTGCTTAGATCATTGGTTAAGACAAATCTTAGACTTTGGGAAGAATGTCTGCCTCATGTTGAATTCGCTTATAATCATTCATTGCATTCTTCTACTAAGTTTTCTCCCTTTGAGGTTGTTTACGGTTTCAATCCCTTATCTCCACTTGATCTTTTGCCTTTACCTTTGAGTGAAAGAGTTAGTACAGATGACAAGAGAAAAGCGGACACAATCAATAAGCTGCATGAGTTTGTTCGTGACAACATTGAAGCCAAAACCGAGGTGATTACTAGAAAGGCAAACAAGAAGAAAAAGAAGGTTTTTTTTGAGGAAGGAGATCTTGTTTGGGTTCATCTTAGAAAGGAACGATTTCCTGAAGAGAGGAAGTCCAAACACATGCCTAGGATCGATGGTCCTTTTCAGATCCTTAGAAAAATCCATGACAATGCTTATTAGCTTGATCTTCAAGGTAAGTATGACGTTTCTTCAAGTTTTAATGTTTCTGATTTATCTCCTTTTCTTGCAGATGATCCAGATTTGTGGAAAAATCCTTTTCAAGAAAGAGGGAATGATGCGCCTCAGTACATGGATCAGTACATGGAACCAGCTCAGGAAGGAGTCCAGGACGATCAGATCAATCCAACCGAGGTTCGTGCATCCGATCGTACCAGCCAGATAAACCGTGCCTTGTACCAGCTCGACCCACGTACGTCCAGAACGAAGATAAAGCTGGACCCACGTCCTAACGACCGAACCGACTGTACCTCAGCCCGTCTTCCCGACCCATTCGCCAAGCTAAGACTGATGGTCAAGCCAAAACTCACTTTGATCGAGAGGAACCCTAGTCAGACCATAGCTTCTCCCTTTTGTCCTGTTACCACCGTACCGCATGTCCCGACGAACACACTGACGGACCAGCCAGCATGTACGACCCGTACCTGAACTTTGATGATCAAAATTTCTCTAAGGCACGGATTCTTCAACTTTCAGAAGACTTGGGACGTGTTGGGACAAAGTTGGTTCATAAGACTGACCCGGCGGACTGTGATCACCGTACCGCATCCGTCCTGCTCCTTACCGCGAAGGAACCAGTTGGTTTGGATGAACCTAGACATCAGCCGAAGGTTCATGTTTGACCAGATCTGGAAACCAAGAGTTTTTCTACATTGTCTTTCGAACTTCTTAGTCAATTTCGTTTTTCTATGCTTGTCTTTACACATTCTTAAGTCTTTTCCCATTCCTTAAGTAGTATAAATTTGTAAGCACTTCTCATAATAAAATCATTCCATTTTTCTTTCAACTTTTTGAGCCTTTACTCTTTTTTCTTCGATTAGAACTTATTTAGTTTTCTTGGTGTGGTTTGCTCCAAGCAAGCGCCTCTTTCTCGTTGGACGGTGAGTCATATCCGGAAACGGATCAAGTTTTCCTTTTTGTTGGACCGGTGCATCACATCCAGCAACAAATTGGTTCGGGAATATCAAAGGCTTCTCCGCAACCTTTGTGCGACCCTTCATTCCATCCAGTTCTCCCTTGGAGCTCATATTAAATCTCAATCCGTTCGAGTGATCCTATCTACGGCACGGATTCTTCAACTTTCAGAAGACTTGGGACGTGTTGGGACCAAGTTGGTTCATGAGACTGACCCGGCGGACTGTGATCACAGTACCGAATCTGTCCTGCTCCTTACCGCGAAGGAACCAGTTGGTTCGGATGAACCTACACATCAGCCGAAGGGTCATGTTTGACCAGATCTGGAAACCAAGAGTTTTTCTACACTGTCTTTCGAAATTCTTAGTCAATATCGTTTTTCTATGCTTGTCTTTACACATTCTTAAGTCTTTTCCCATTCCTTAAGTAGTATAAATATGTAAGCATTTCTCATAATAAAATCATTCCATTTTTCTTTCAACTTTTTGAGTCTTTACTTTTTGTTCTTTGATTAGAACTTCTTTAGTTTTCTTGGTGTGGTTAGCTCCAAGCAAGCGCCTCTTTCTCGTTGGACTGGTGAGTCATATCCGGCAACGGATCAAGTTTCCTTTTTGTTGGACCGGTGCGTCACATCCGGCAACAAATTGGTTCGGGAATATCAAAGGCTTCTCCGCAACCTTTGTGCGACCCTTCATTCCATCTAGTTCTCCCTTGGAGTTCATATCAAATCTCAATCCGTTTGAGTGATCCTAGTTAGGGCGTATCATGCTCCTTCAGGAATATCGATGGCATCAGAATCCGAGATCGGAATCACGGAAGATCCCCGAGGTCACTATTCACGACAGCAGGACCGTGACTCCAAAAGGACGATCTCCTAACCAGCTCTGTCTGTCCGATCTGGCATAAGAAGAAGGACCATTGGAGGATCTTATTATGCCCTTGAGCCTGGGAAGGTCATTGACAACAGCCGATTCATGCTCGGTTCCATCCGGTAACAAGAAAGCAGCGTGAATTCTCCCACGATCAAAGGACGACCAGTCCAGGCGACCTCGACGCAACATCCCTAACAATCCGCGGAGCTCGTCAGACATCATAGAGCTCCCAAAATGCACTCGACACACATAGATCAACCTTTAAAAAACAATTAACACGAAAAAGATAAAAGAACGCATGTGATAGGTTCAAAAAAGACCTATATCATCGGACCAAGAACAGGGGATCTTCGTAAAATCGAAGTCACCCACTGACGAACGGTCAACCTTGAAAACAAAAAACCCTTCTCGCCAGTCTTCATTGCGATACAGGATTCCTCGAACAATGGACGATCCGCTCGTGGAGACATGAGAAAATTCACGGGGCTCTGACTATTCCATTTCAACAAGCATAGATGATGCAGTTCCTCTAGGCCAAACCGCAAGCCTTCCTCGCGGGATCTAACCACAAGAGCCAGAAGTTGTCTTAAAAAGTTAGAACACATCTGAGTAAGAGGTATACCCAACTCAGCCACGATGTCAAGGATATGATCTGGAATCAGAAAGAAAAGGCCGCAAGATTCAAAAAAGGAGAGACACGCCCCGCAAAACCCATCGTGAACAGCGTTGGGAGTCTCCCACGTAGAAGCAAGCTCGAGCTGAACGTCACGATCGACGCCGTACGTCGTGTATAAACCCTCAATCCGATCGGCAGTGGTCATAAGGGGAGGTAAAGGAGACGATGAAGACATCTTTACTTCGAAAAGAAAGAGAAAAACCGAAGTCGCGAAAGCAATAACTCAGAAAGTTTGCAGAGATAAGAAAGATATCAAGACGTAAAAGTTAAGTGAAAAAGAAAACCCTCACATATTTATAAGCATCTTCCGACACCAAGAAACGACTATATGTCCAAAATTGAGAAGGATTCATGATTAGGTTTCCCTCGAATACGGCACAAATAGCCGTTGGGAATGAAGCCGCACGCGCCAACGATCTACCTCCGATATCAAAACCGAACCACCTCGCGTCAATTAAGACCGATTAAGCCATCTCCATCTTTTCATAAAGAAAAGAGGTTGGGGGACAATTGTTGGCCCCAATTTCCGCTAAAAAGATTTACATGGGCCTAGACCCATGCGATGTCGCCAAAATCAACCGAGCCCGCACCAAAAGGAAGACGACGCCGTGGTCACTCATTTGGGCTCAATCAGAAGGACATGCCCGGGCCCAAGTACCAGCGAACGAAGCGGGGCTCGATTGCTAAGGACATACGACGTCAAGGCCAACCACTCCAGAGATCTCGGAAGCAGTTGAGATAAATCAGCAAGAACTCGACTATAAAGGCAGGAAGAAAGCATGATACAAGACACGTTGAAAACCCTAGGGCTTATACACACACAAAGATTGATCTCATCCGCCTCTCTCATTTTCTCTTTAGTTCGATCTCATTGTTGTTTCATTTCGATCTTGAGTAACTTCTTTGTAATCACTTCATTATCAATAAAGTCCATTTTTTAAATCGATTTCCAATTA
Organism: Diplotaxis tenuifolia; assembly: GCA_014822095.1. Lineage (NCBI taxonomy): Eukaryota > Viridiplantae > Streptophyta > Magnoliopsida > Brassicales > Brassicaceae > Diplotaxis > Diplotaxis tenuifolia. Next base: position 6,404 of record JABAYD010006698.1, on the reverse strand, counting down.
TATCGTTGTGTTCTAAGAGCATCAATGTCCACTTTTTTTGTTTTCCCTAGATTAAACCCATAATCACTATCAAATACTTAGTGTAGATTTTAGGATCTACACTAACCATTGCAATATTTATTAGTCTATATTAAGTCTAAGATTTCCAACCTAAACGACGTTGTCGCCCTCGCGGCACTAAAGAACAGAGTCTGGTTTTCCTCTAAATTTAGAGAAGAAATGACGGTTAGAGCCCCCGCGACCTTAGACGACGCGTTACACTGCACATCTTACTTCGCGACTCATGAAGAAGAGATCGCAGCCCTCAAAGAACAATACAACGCGAACAAAAATGGGACACCCAAAAAGCCAAACGCTACAAAAGAACCTACCACTCGGGGACATCATTCCTTCGCTATAGATTCATCCTCAAACAAACAATCGATCCTCGACCCCAGCAAATACTGTACCTTCCACAAACACAACGGACACTCGACCGAAGAATGTTGCGCTGTGATCCGAAACAAGGAAAAAAACAAGGAAAATGGAGAGATCGCAGAAGACGAAGAAACACCCGCAACTCCTAAAGGTAAAGGGAAGTCCAAAAGAAGCAGGGAGGTCGACGCCGAATCACCGGAGTCACCGCCACCAGCTCCCAAAAAGAGAGTCGACATGATCCTGTGGGGGTCTGAGCAAGATACCTCCGCTAAGCAAAATTCAGAAGGAATACAAATTGGGCTCACAATAACGATCCAAGATCCGAAAAACATCCACGAGGAGCATTCGCCCCAGATCAACAGATCAGTAAGACAACAATTTAGAAAAGGTACTGAGCAAAAGAGTAACAAAATCAGTAAAATCCGACAACTCATGGATAAACCTATCTCCAAAAAGAAATACAGCCCACATTTACTGAAACCTAACCTGTCTGAGGGGCATAAACACTACCAACCAACCTGATCAAGAAATGGTACTATGCACCTCTCCATTAGAGAAAGGGAAAACGGATTGTTGGGGTCATAATCGGACACGACAAAGTTGACATCCAAATATCTGAAGAAGTAAAGTACACGATTTTTACGGTTTCTCAAAAAAAACTTATACAAAGAACTTGCGGTAAAATCTTGTTTTGAAGAATTCAAAACAACGATTTCTTAAGACAGCAACACAATGTTATCATTGATCCAAACGTCCGTTAGAAATGTCTCAAGTATCATATCATTGCGATAGTCTCGGACACTTAGACAATGAGTTCTCACAACAAAGATTTCGGTCCGCGACGCAAACTCGGTCGCCGTAGCAACCGAACCTCGAGCCAAGCCCGGTCGCTGTAGCGTCCAAGATCAGGATCAAGCTCGGTCGTTATAGCGACCGAGCTCGAGACCAAGCTCGGTCGCTATAGCGACCGAGCTCAACTTCAGGCTCAGTAACTATAGCGACCGAGCTCGAGACCAAGCTCGGTTGCTATAGCGACCAAGCATGCATGCATCACGGTCTTTCTGTAGCATCCAATCTCTTCCGAAGTAACAATACGATGTACGACTGTGAAATATCGACTATCCTTATTGCAACCTTCCGCAAAACATGGCTTAACCATTTCTTGATTCTCGATCAAATGGTGACCGAGCTTGGTTTACGATAAAAACCGCGGGAAATGTATTTTATCGGAGAAACCGTAATAAATGTCAAGAATCAAAGAACGTTCCAAAGAGTCCTAACACTTGATTCTAGGCCCACGTACGATTTCTTAGACCCATAACCCGTTAACACTAAAGGCGGTTATGCTTGGACGGATAATGTAAAGTTCCGCGGATAAATGAAAATTTTCCGTAGATAATCATGAAGATCGGAAAATGGAAATACTCCATTTTTTGGGACTATGACGGCTTAAGGGCAAAAGAGGAAGCGCAAACCGATCTAGAAGAGAGTATATAAGGAGATCAAGGACGAGAGGCATGGGAGGAGCATCCTACACAGCAAACTAGAACTTAGAGCAATTTAGGCATTTTTCCGTTTTTGTTATTCGCGCGGACCATACCTTGTTGTTATGCTCAAACGCGAATTCGGGAATAAGAATCTATTTTGCTCTCTTTTCTTTACGATTTATTACTGCTTTACTGTCTTTACTCGTGTTCTGATTGCTGGGCGTGTGGTTTCTCAGATATCCGGGATCTCAGGGAAATTAGGGTTTTCTTAGTTTCCTTATTTATACGATATTTTGACGGTGCGAATTTTGGTTCCCACAGTTTGGCGCTAGAAGGAGAGGGATACAGAATACTTGCAGATTCCTCTCAACGGAGCAGACAAGGACGCTCAAAACACTCCAGCAGCAGATGTTACCGTGGCCAACGCAACTGCTAACGCCGCGACGTTCGACGAGTTCAAAAATCTGCTCTCTGCCTACGAAAAGAGGTCAGAAGAGCAAGATAAACTCATAACCAGCGAACGCTCAACCAGACATGACAATCGACGACTCAATGGACTTGCAGACTCCTCTCAACGGAGCAGACAAGGACGCTTAAAACAGTCCAGCAGCAGATGTAACCGCAACCAACTCAACTGCTAATGCTGCGACGCTCGACGAGTTCAAAAATCTGCTCTCTGCCTACGAAAAGAGGTCAGAAGAGCAGGATAAACTCGTGGGAACCTTGACCAAACAGGTTCAAACCCTAACGGCAAGGACCCGCGCAGTCCTCCCTCGCGGAGCTACGAAGCTCCGCGGAAGAAGGCTCGAGTTTGCAACCCCACTTGATAGGCCTGGAACTTCGCAGGAACGTCCTTCTGGACAAAACCCTAGCGAAACATCCCCTGTCGAGAAAAGCAACTCGAAAAATCCTCTGCCGTCCGAAAAAGACACGGAGGTGGATGAAGTCGAGCGCATCGACTTGGAGTCTAGCGAAGACTCCGAGGAAGACACCGACGTCCATCCAAGAAGAACCAAAAGCCGATCAGCTCGAGAGGCTTCCCCGTTCGACAAGCCCATGACGGAAGGGGAAGAAAACCTCTACTGGGTTGAACAGGAGGAGCTGGCTGAAAAGAAAACTGAGATTTCTCGCAGCAAATGCCGACAAACTCAGAAAGATGCGGAGGATAATCCGGATATTCGCGATCTCTGCGACTAAATCACCAAAACCGCTGCGGAAGTAAGGGCTGTGAAATCACAGATCCATCACGCCACGAGTGCTGCCCCGAAAATCAACAGATTACTCGAGGGAGCTCGTAAAACGCCTTTCTCCGCGCGCATCTCCAGCACCAGGGTATCTAATCCGGAAAGCTCAAAGTACCGATTTACAATGGTACGACCGATCCTAAAGCCTATCTCCAGGCTTTCCATATCACTATGGGAAGGGATATATTCAAAGAAGACGAAAGAGACGCAGGCTATTGCCGTCTGTTCGTCGAGAATTTGAAGGGAGCGGCGCTAGAGTGGTTCGCTCGCTTGAGGCGAAATTCTATCGGAATTTTCTGTCAGCTCGCATCGGAATTTCTCAAATAATATTCTATGTTTATTAATAGAGAAACTTCCGATGTCGACCTCTGGAGTCTGTCCCAGAGAGAGGACGAGCCAAGTTCAGAAAGTGGATAACACTCGAAAAGCCTCGCACGATCCAAGACGGTCTCCATAAAGCCACGAATTACATAATGCTCGAAGCAGAAACGAGAGTTCTATCGCAAAAGCATAAGCCGAGAAAGACTTCTTTGAAAGACGCGGATCCAAGGCCAAAAAAGAAAGCCTCTCGTAATGACAAGTATGTCCGTCACAAGGGAGAAGAACTCCAGGGCGCACACAACTACGCCATCAATTCGGAGCAAAGCAAAAATTCTGGGAACACATGGAGCCGCAACCAGAATTATGACAAAAACGTCTACTGCGAGTTCCACCAGACCAGAGGCCACTCCACGACTAACTATGAAGTCCTGGGGGCAAGACTGGCAGCGAAGCTGCTTGCTGAGAACTCTCTGGAGTAACCAGCATCAAGGACCTCATACTTGACTCCGATAGTCCTCCAAATTTATAGGAACCCTCCCGTAGAAAACTACTATATGAGAAATCGGGCGGGAGATAAAGGCGAAAGGGAATCGGGCGAGAAGGGGAACAGTAATAACCGCAGGAGGGTGAACATGATCATCGGAGGATCGCAGTATTGCACTGACTCGGTTTCAACCATCAAAGCTTACCACGAAAAGCTGAGTCAAGCGTGAAATATACCGCATGGTCCCCTCCCCGAGATGGTCAGGACTACTCAGTGACGTTCACAGAAGAAGAAGCCCGTGGAATCGACCAGCCTCACTGCGACCCTCTTGTCATAGATCTCGTGATAAGGGATCTTAAGGTCGCGAGAATACTCATCGATACCGGAAGAACGGTCAATGTTATCTTCCGTGACACCCTCAAATATAGTCAATTTCGCGGTGGTAGACAGCCCGACTATCTACAACGCGATCATGGGAACTCCATGGCTAAACGCCATGAAGGCTGTTCTCTCAACGTATCACTTGGGCATCAAATTCCCGACAAGAACTGGAACTGCAGCCATCTAAGATTGTCAGAAACAGTCACGACTTTGTTTCTTAGCGGAACACAAGTTGAGGCAGATCACGATAACCTCCATGGTCAAACGCAAGCGCACTTAGTCTTCTACAGAAGATTCCCCGACGAAGGACGCAACGACATCTTCCGCAGAAGTAGATTTAGAAATCGAAACCCGATCCTAATCTGAAAGAAATCGTCACAGCTCAAATGAAAGAGGAAAATTCCGAGAAGGACGTCGACACTGTGACTGAAGCAGTCGGCGTACCGCTAACCGTCGAGTAAAAACATCCGCGGCACAATCAGAACTACGAGATGGCTTGATCCTCGAAAGGGGTGCAGCTTGTCGAAAGACGAGTTCAGATATCTCCCTCTCTAAAAGGGGGGGGGAATTGGGAACGTATACTTCCACCTTTAAAATTTCTGATTCATCTTTGTAATCGAGTTATTTTAAAGATAATAATTGTTTTCTTCCTTTGCTACAATACGCATCTTTTTATGCTCCTAGACGAAAATCGCAAAATGTTCTTGTTCTATCGTTTGATAAAAATCGAGAATATTACGCAAGTCTTCCGGAAAATCGGAAGTATAATCTCTGAAAATAACGGCGAGACGTCGCCAAAGTTAAATTCGAGATTGTACAAATAACCATCCTAACGCTATAACAAACCATCCTCACTCGTCGATTGGCCCCGACGATCACATCAGCCGTCTTAAACAAACGCAATCTATTCATTCTTTAAAAGAATGATTCTCTAACATCCGACACAAGAATAAAGTGCGCAAAAAATCCCGAAATTTTGGTCTAGCACTTCCAGCTGGCTTAAAAATTGTCTCTGGAGAGATGCTCGATTCGTATCATACAAGTCAAATAAGCCGAGAACCTATCGCGGACTTTAAATCGATACGAATCAGGTTGAAATCACAATAGGAAAACTCATAGCCGGTTTGTCACCGCATAAACCTTTAAAATCGAGAGTAAACCTTGGTTTTGCCCTAAACCCAGCATACCGGTCTCTAACATCTCAAAGGCATAATATCTAAAAATGATAAGAGATCTTAAAACATGTCTCTCCGTTCCATACCTTAAACATTCCAAATCGCACAAGTCTTGTGACGAACCTTAAAAGGAAACAACAGGTCGAACGTCTCGTTGGAAATAAATACGAGATGACAACTCAGATTTATCTTCGAAAAGACACTAAATACTAATAAACTCGTTATATATATGAACCGCCCCGCGGTTGGGATTCAACGCCACTAAACGGCCAGTCCCAATGTTACAAATAGGCCATACTGGCCAAAACTAAGTCACATGGTAAAGGCCATACTTGGCCGCAGAAATACAAAGATAAAGGAAAAAACGTTTTTCCTGACAAACAACAACTCAGATCAGTAGAGAACGAAATCCTTATACGACGAAGCTTCTGGCTCGCCCGTTGGACAGTTCACCTCATCCTCGCCTCCTTCCACCTCGGTCGCAAACTCCTCTGTATCAGGAGAAACTGGGATTGGGTCCCAAAATCCCCAAATCTTTTCTTCGATCGGAGGAATGAGCGACTCGGCGTGGGCACAATCGTTCATACCTCCCCTCATAAGGTCCATCTCGTCCGCATAGACATAATCCCCTTCCCGCGTTCTAAAAATAGAACCAACTGAGCCGCGACTCTCACGAAAGTCGCCCACCAAGGTATTGGCCTCCTTAAGGTTTTTCAGTTCGACTCCGAATTTTGCCGCACGATTCTTCATCTCGGCGGCAAGCTCCCTTTTCCCTTGCATTTTCGCTCGACGAGCGTTCGTAGAACGGTCAACAGCCGCCTTTGAATCTCGCTCCAAGGTCTCCGCCTGAAGCTGCACAAAGTCCTTCGCATTCTTCTCTGCCTTGAAACGCCAA
>JABAYD010006694.1:0-16160 GCA_014822095.1 Diplotaxis tenuifolia | reverse complement strand
CGCGGAAGATAACGTTGACCGTGCTTCCGGTATCGACGAGAATTCTTGTGACCTCAAGGTCCCTTATCACGAGATCTATGACCAGAGGGTCGCAGTGAGGTTGGTCGAGTCCGCGGGCTTCTTCTTCGGTGAACATCACCGAATTGCCCTGACCATCTCGGGGAGGAGACCACGCGGTATTCTTCGCGCTCGATTCGGCTTTCCGTTGGTAAGCCTTGATTGCTGAAACCGAGTCCGTGCAGTATTGCGATCCTCCGATGATCATGTTCACCCTCCTGCGGTTATTATCGTTTCTCTTCTCGCTCAATTTCGTTTCGCGTTTATCCCCTGCCCGATTTCTTGGAGAGGAGTTTTCTGCGGGAGGGTTTCTATCGGATTTTGGAGGATGATCGGTGTCAAGTATGAGATCCTTGACGCTTGGTACGCCGGAGAGTTCTCCAGCCAACAATTTCGCGGCCAGTTTTGCTCCTAGAACCTTACAGTTAGTCGTGGAGTGGCCCTTGGTCTGATGGAACTCGCAGTAGACGTTTTCGTCGTAACTTTGGTTGGGGTCCACGTATTTCCAAAGTTTTGCCTTGGTTAGAGCTGATGGCGTAATTGTGCGCGCCCTGGAGCTCCTCTCCCTCGTGGTGGACATATTTGTCGTTACGAGAGGTCTTCTTCTTCGGCCTCGGATCTGGGTCATTCAAAGAAATTTTTGCTGGCATATGTTTCTGTGACAGAACCTTCGTTTCTTCTTCGATCATTATGTAGTCCGTTGCTTTGTGGAGAGCTTCTTGGATCGTACGAGGTTTTTCGAGCGTTATCCACTTTCTACCTTATCGCTGATCCCGCTGACCCTCGACATGATCAGCTTGAACCATCCCATGAACTCGCGGAGGGGCTCATCCGCTCTCTGGGATAGACTCCAGAGGTCAACGTCGGAAGTTTCTCTATTGATGAACATAGAGTACTGTTTGAGAAATTCCGATGCGAGCTGGCGGAAACTCCCAATGGAGTTTCGCCTTAAGCGAGCGAACCACTCGAGCGCTGCTCCCTCTAGATTCTCGACGAACAGACGGCAATAGCCTGTGTCTCTTTCGTCTTCCTTGAATCTAGCTCTTCCCATAGTGATATGGAAAGCCTGGAGATGTGCTTTGGGATCAGTTGCACCTGTAAATCGGTACCTTTAGCTTTCCGGGATTAGACACCCTGGTGCTAGAGATGCGTGCGGAGAAAGGTGTCTTACGAGCTCCCCCAAGTAATCTGTCAATTTATGGGGCAGCACTCGTGGCGTGATGGATCTGTGATTTCACAGCTCTTACTTCTGCAGCGGTTTTGGTGATGTAATCGCGGAGATCGCGAATATCCGGATCATCCTCAGCGGCCTTCCGAGCTTGTCGGCGCTTGCTGCGGGTAATCTTGTTTTGCTTTTCAGCTAGTTCCTCATGTTCAACCCAGTAGAGGTTTTCCTCCTCTTCCGTCATGGGTTTGTCGAACGGGGAATCCTCTCGAGCTGATCGGCTCCTGGTTCTTCTTAGATGTCAGCGTCTTCGTCGGAGTCTTCTCTAGACTCCAAGTCGATGCGCTCGACTTCATCCACCTCGGTGTCTTTTTTGGACGGCAGAGGATTTTTCGAGTTGCCTTTCTCGACAGGGGATGTTTCGCTAGGGTTTTGTCCAGAAGGATGTTCCTGCGAAGTTCCAGGCCTATCAAGTGGGGTTGCAAACTCGAGTCTCCTTCCACGGAGCTTTGTAGCTCCGCGAGGGAGAACTGCGCGGGTCCTCGCTGTTAGGGTTTGAACCTGTTTAGTCAAGGTTCCCACGAGTTTATCTTGCTATTCTAACCTCTTTGCGTAGGCAAAGAGTAGATTTTGAACTCGTCGAGCGTCCCAGCGTTTGCAGTTGCGTTGGCCGCGGTTACATCCGTTGTTGGAGTGTTCTGAACATCTTTGGCTGCTCCGTTAATAGGAGTCTGCAAGTCCGTTGTATCGTCGATTTTCATGTATGGTTAAGCGTTCGCTGGTTATGAGTAAGATTGATCCGTACCCCCCCTCCTTCTAGCGCCAAACTGTGGGAACCGAAATTCACACCATCAAAATATCGTATAAATAAGGAAACTAGGAAAACCCTAATTTCCCTGAGGTCCCGGATATCTGATTTGAGCATAACAACAAGGTAAGGTGCCTAGGCTACGAGAGCTGTCGGCGAGATTTCTAGTTCTAAAACCCGAAGGCGGCTAAACCTAATTGAGTCGCAGCTCGAATAACAAAAAACAGAAAAAATGCCTAAATTGCTCTAAGTGCTAGTTTGCCGTGTAGAATGCCTCCCCCATGCCTCTCATCTTGAATTCCTTATATACTCCCCTCTAGGTCGGTTTGCGCCTTCCTCTTTTGCCCTTAAGCTGTCATAGTCCAAAAAATGGAGCTATTCCATTTTTCTGGTCTTCATGATTATCTGCGAAAACTTTCTATTTATCCGCAGATCTTTAAATTTATCCGTCCAAGCATAACCGTCTTTAGAGTTAACGGGTTTTGGGCTAGGAAATCGCAAGTGGGCCTAGAATCAAGTCTTAGGACTCTTTGGACCATTCTTTGATTCTTGACGTTCATTACGGTTTCTCCGATAAAATACATTTTCCGCGGTTTGTATCGTAAACCAAGCTTGGTCACCATTTTATCGAGAACCAAGAAATGATTAAGCCATGGTCTGCGGAAGGTCGCCACAAGGATAGTCGAGATTGTATAGTCGTACATTGTATCGTTATTTCGGAAGAAGTTGGATGCTACGGAAAACCCGTGATGCATGCATGCTTGGTCGCTATAGCGACCGATCCTATTCTTAAGGTCCGTCGCTATAGCGACCGAGCTTTGTTTCACGCTTGGTCAATATAGAAATCGAGCTTTGTCTTAGGCTTGGTCTCTATAGCGACCAAGCTCGGCTTTGAGCTCGGTGGCTATAGCGACCGAGCTCGGTTTTGAACTCGTTCGCTATAGCGACCAAGCTTCGTCTTAGGCTCGGTCGCTATAGCGACCAAGCTTGGCTCGAGGTTCGGTTTGTTGCGAGACCTCATCGTCCAAGTGTCCGTGAACGTCGTGGTAAGACGATACTTGGGACGTTGCTCACGGACGTTTGGATTAGTGATAACGTTGTGCATCAGTTTTAAGAAATCGTTGTTTTGAATTCTTCTAAACAAGATTTTTCTGCAAGTTTTTTGTTTAAGTTAGATTTTTACGAAACCGTAAAAATCTTCTATTCTACTTCTACGGATATTTGGATGTCAACTTTGTCGTGTACGATTTTGACCCCAACATGTTAGTGACATGAATTTATTTTATTTGTATTTCTGATGATTGATGTTGAGTCTTTAATTGATGATGGAATTTGCCTCTATCATCGTGTTTGGATTGCAGTGTTCGACCAGAAGTCCAAAGCTGAAGTGTATTCTCTTGGATTGCAACAACTCAGGACGTAAGGTAGCTGAAGGAAGAATAGCTTCAACAGATCTGAGTGAGTTGTTCCACTTTGTACCCCTAGGTCCAAATGCAAGTGATGTGTGGGTTGATGTGGCTAAGATTGGTGATGCAAATGTCTGGAGGTCAAATTCAGAGATTGAATACATATCTGATGCAATAGGTTCGGTTGTGGCATGGCCAAATGACAAAATCAAGTTTGTCTAAAACAGTTTTCAAGTTGTTATGTCGGTTATGTATGTTTAAGTACTTATTTACTCGATAAAATCATGTGTAATATTATGTTATGGTTAACAATCAAAAACAAATATTATTATGATGTTTAGCTTATTAAATCATGTGTAATATTATGTTAAGGTATGTGTAATTTTTTGATGTTTAGCTTGTTAATTTTACATTGAACCATAAGCTTTAAAAATTGAAACCATAAACGATAGCTATTGTAAACCACACGAGCTGATTAACATCTCACCGTTAAATCAGATAGCTATTGTAACCCTACTCACATCTCGAAATCTCTCTCTTCTCTCTCGTTTCTCGCTCACAACTTATATCTCTCTCACAACTCATATCGTCGCAAGAAGCAGATACACCAACGAGGTACAATTAAGTTTTATTCAATCTTAAGCTTCGCAATTTCATACAATTTCAATCTTAAGTTTCACAATCTGATCTGTTTTTTTTTTTTGGTTTTCCTCACGGTTAAAGCACGAACAAGCAAAGTTGGCAGAGACTCCTTAAGGTTAGGTTTTTCTTACATATTAACCTTAGATGAAACAATTTCAACATAGCAACTGATGTAGGTTTCTAATTGAGCAAACTTATTTCTAATTGACTTTTCCTACTATTGTTCAAAATTGTTGCTTTGTTATTCTATTATTCAGAAATGCAAGCTATGAAATAAATAGTCTTAGCACTTTCAGAACATGGAATCATTCCACCACCCCACCAACAGCCACGACAATAAGCAATTGATGTTCCACCACGCCACTAATAGCTACGACAAGAAGCAGTTGATGTTCCACCACTCCACCAACAGCCTTGAAAAGAAGCAGATGATGATGTGCTCGAGCTCACATAACGACAATACCAGAGAGCACGATACCAGAGTTGAGAACATGGCTAACATCGAACTCATTAGGGAATTAATGAATAGCAATCTTCTCGCTTCTGACGGGTTATCGCGACTTCGTGCCAAAAAGGTCAAGTTGGGGGGAGAGCTCGATGCTGCTGCGGTGTCGGATTTCTCAGTTGGGAAGTTGGATCATGCCCAAATTTCTGAAGATTTACCGGATGATTTCTTTTCTAAGGTCGCTTCTGGCAACGCTGACCTTGGTACTCATTCTAGGTGTGAAGAAGGTCGTTTCGAAGATGGCAAGTTCGACGTCGATGAGTAGTTTCTATTGCTTTGCTTTTTATTTATTGTAATGTTTTTTCTTTTCTCTTTGAATTAATAATAAAGATCACGTTTTCGTTGATTCGTATTGTATTTGCGAGTTTTGGCGTCCGTTTCCTTTATTGGGGTCGCAGATCGACTTTGGTTGATACCGTTTCGATAGATTGTGTATTAAAATCACTAAATTGAAATGTTGTTCTTTCGCGGGACCGTATTTGTTTTGGAAGACTTGATCAGGGTCTCTTCATGTAATCAAGTCGAAAGTTTTGAGATGAGAATAGATATTTTTATTTGCTGCCGTAAGGCTTTTGTTCTACAAACTGTTTTGCAAGCTGTGTACAAATTCTGAATCGACATTGAAGGAAGGATTCTAGAATGATTAAATATTTGTAGTTGGTCCCTGTGCAAAGGATTGGTGTTGGATGGTGAGTGAACTTGAGTCGTGAGTTGCCTACGTACCCTCATCGAGGGATCAAGTCTTAACGTAGTTCGATTGTTTCCCCTGTAGGCAGGGTCGTGTTGTCGGTTTTCTCGTGTACTCACGTACGGTTACAATTTCGTATGGTAAGTGATATCACTCAAATTACCTCAAAGGGTGACCTTACTCTCTCAAATAAGAGGTTCAGTCCTAGTACTTAAGGATCGAATCCACAGAGACTCTAGGATTACTCAATAGGTTTTCAGTATTAAATAAAAGTTAGACTTGATGATTAAAACAATAAATGACTAAGGTGAACAAGTAAATTGTTCAGAGATTGTTTTTTAAGGTTATTTTCAGTTGGGAAAATAGCTATACTTGGGTGTTATCCCAGTTATGAAAATATGTAGTTATAATGGGGCTTTAGGGGTTTTCAGTTGTTCACGAACTCAAACAAGTTGTGAAACCAAGAAGGTTTCCTTTTTCCAGATCTCGATAGCTACTATTGTTTGCTAATCGCGAGAAAGTGTCGATTGATATGTCCACAAGAACATCGATCGATGCACCTTTCAAAACAATGATCGTTACGACAATGGTTGCATCGATCGATATTTCTTCTAGCAAGCTTTGCGGTTTGGTTATTGTTGTTCTCTAACTCACTAGATTTAATTCTCGTGTAAGTCTGGTATGTTAGATCAACTAGTTATAATTGGGGTATTAAAGGATAACTATGATTACTCAATTAATCCCTAGATATAAATCAAAGATTATAAACCATTAATCTAGCTTTAAACACAACCTAGTTGAAGAACTAATTAAATCATTCCCTAGATAAGCTTGGTGGCTAACACATATTTCAATCCTTTATGAGAAACCTAAATCTAACAAATAAGAATTACTCAGACATATTCATGAGAGACAAAGTCATGATGGTATATATAAAACTTATTTGAAATTCAGAAAGAAAGTAAACAGAAGCAATAGAAGAAAAGGAGTTCAAGATCATCTCTGTTTTGTAGTATCAGATCTCTCTCTCCAGATTCCTAAGCTCTTCTTCAATGGTAGTCAAGTTGCTCTCTTCTAGAACTAGGTCTAGAAGTTCTCTAAATAAGTCTTCCTCTAAAGTAGTACAAAACCCGAATTATATAGCCTTACAGGCGGCCATGGACTAAAGTTGTAAATAACGAGACTCTTTGTAAAATATGAAATCTTCGAATTCACCATTAAGTGCTGGACGGTTCTTGTGTCGATCGACAAGGGTTCTTAAGCATCGATCGTAATTTAATAGAGAATGTCGACCGATTTGTTACAGAAAGTATCGATCGATTTTCTATCTGTAAAGTTTCTTCAGAATCTCCAAAATGTCTCAAAATCGTCATTTCTTCAATATAGGTACATGGACCTGTGAATACTCTAATACTACTATATAATATAATATAGCTATAAAAACACTTATATACCATAGCTAAAAGAGGGTCAAATCTATGGTATATCAACTCCCCCAGACTTACCCTTTTGCTTGTATTCATGCAAAACAAATTGGTAGTCTCTCTGAAAGAGGTTTGAAAAACACCAGGGATTCTATTCATAGATTTTAAGCATTGAAATCATAACACCTATTTTGTTGCAATCCACATCTAGAAAGTCCCTATCACAAAAGTACATTATGCAATATCCTAGCTTAGCAACCAAATCAATTATCCAACAACTTGGCAAATATTTGTCTATCATTCCCCTTCACTGATCTCATTTCTTAATAAAATAAACGTGTAGGCTTTACCCTGGAGTATTGATCACATGATGTATAGATTCTTACTGAAACAGGTATTTGAGTAACAGGTGATCATATTCTGGTTTCTTCCTACATCTCTCTTCTCTGAATTTTTTTATTAACCCAACCCCAATGAATCAGAGATGGATATTCAGTCCATCTTGACCACCATGTTGGTTTTATTCTCATTCTTTTGACAACGATGTAGGCGAATAATGGGGTCCTTGGTAATTTACCTCTCCCTCGCTTCCATCGAAGTGTGATCATTCCATAAAATTTAGAATAATGGGGTCAAAGGTAATTTACCTATCCCTCTAAACCACAGGAAATCATTTCAATCTTTTTTTTAGATGCTGAAGAGAGAATAGAAGGAAACCAAAAGTTTACAGATTTGTACCTTTCACACCTGAAGGAGGATTCCAATCAGTGTATCTCAAGCCCTAAAACAAGCGATTTGTGTCAAGTTAAGCGTTGGACGTTAGTTTCGGTTCCTTCATAAATTTTTAAGCAAGTGTGTATGTTGACAGGTCGATCCACTTTAGCATCTTAGTACTACCTATGACAAGTAAATCTAGAATGGTGCCAAAATAGTTGTTAGACCTCATGTAAAAATCAAAAGTTCATCCCGCTCTTAAGTTAAAGATAATTTTTTTTCTTGAAAACATTTGAATAAAACTCAAGGAGCAAGGTAATTGTTAGTAATCATCTCCGCCAGACTTAAACAACATTGTCCCTGTGTATTTTATTCGACGAAAAGGGAAGTGAAGAGAAAAGTGTAAAGCGAAATGTTATGTTAGAACTACGTACCTCTTTGTCTCTGGTGTCGATCGACGTAGTCATATATGTGTCGATCGACGTAGACACGTATTTATCGATCGACGTAGGTACGTATGTGTCGATCGACGTAGACACGTATGTGTCGATCGACGTCAATGTGACAGAAACTCTGCATCGTGTTGGAGATGTCGATTTGTTAGTGATGTTAGCTCTGTTAGACATATCAAACACAAGTGATAAGCAGTGAAATAGGCTAAAAGTGCAAGGTACGAAAATAAAAATCATAAAAATCCAAAAACATGAAAAGAAATAGTTCATAAAGATAAAGAATAAAAGTGGGAGGACTAATCGGTGTCCTTGCTGGTCGCATTTGCATCATCCGATGAAGGATCGCGGTGCTGGCGAGAGGTTCCTGCGACATCTGGTGCTCTAGCCTGAACACTCCTCCTGCTCGAGCAAGGTGGTCTCGATACTCTGGCCAAGATGGCACGGAGAACATCCACCATGATGTGCTGGAATTCTCGATGATCATGTATCGGAGTAGCTGGGATGTCTGGGAAGGCAGGGAACGCGGGCTCTGGCTCTCTTTGTGCATATCGAGGTCGTATGTTTCCTGGAGTTTGGCGTGGTAGCGCTCGGATCTCGCGTAGGAGATGCTCGTCTGGCTCAAACCGGAGCATGTCCGCATCTCCAGCAAAGTCTGTGCTATCACGATTTGGTAGCAGCAGCAAACGGAGTCGTCTCTCGCTCCTAAAACTTCAGAAGTGACCATCCTTTAGCCAAGTGGAGTTTATCATGTGCTCTCGGTCCAAGAAGTGGTTAGTGGTGTTGGCATCGGCAGCATCTAAAAGAATGTCGAGGTGCATGAAGAACGGTGTAAGCAAACTCCCAACTATCTATTTCTTCTACCCCACGGCCGTTGAAGGGCTTCATCTTAAGCGAAATGAGGTGCTCAGCAAAGATGGCTCCGAGGTTTGGCGTGAATACCTCTTGGTTCGGGTCAAACCTGCTCAAGTCGACCAATCCATCCAACGCACAAAAGAGGAGGGTAAATTCGTGTATTCTTACCTTGTTGGGCTTCATCTTGCACAACAAAGTGTTGGCAACAGCTCGCATGAACTAGCGCAATGTGGGATGGCGGATGTTCGTCTAAGTGGATGATCCGGAATCCCATTGACCTGTACCAATAAAATCACAAAAATCAGAGAGTGCTGGGAAATGAGGAACAACGGTGGCGGTACTGGATGACTCCTGGAATCCATAGATCCCACATCGCTCAGGAATGAAGATGTTGTAGCGTCTTCCTCTGGTGAAGAAGGACATCGTGCAATCACCCGTTGCGGGTTAGCATATGTGAGGCGAGCAGTAGCCATGAATTGGCAGATGAGTGGGGCGTAGAGGTCATAAGGACGGGTCGCCATAGTGCCAAAACTCATTTGTTCAATCATATCGAGTATGTCGAACTCGAACCCAAGTTTCCGAATGGTGTTTTGGCCAATGAAACAAGTTGGTTCGATAGAGACGTCCAGCCAAGCATTATAGAATAGGCTGTCATAGTCATCCCATGTATCAGTGAGCCTGCGGATGGTGCACTCGTTTCTTTTGACCGCTGCTTTCGGAGTCCACAAAATCCGTAAATGTTTGGCTCGGAGTTCTATTGTCGCGAGGCCATGGATATCTCATGTTTTGTGGTGGGGTGGAGGTAGAGCGTCGACTCTTAGATGATCGTGCTCTGTCGAGCTTCTACTTGGTCCTTCTTTCATCTCCAGAATCCATTGGTACCTACAAAGACATGTGATAGTAGTAGCAAGTTAGTACCCAAAACCGCAGTGCATGATGTCGGTCGATGCGACATACACACTGTCAATCGATATATAAAACTTTGTCTAGACCGATACATAAGAAATCGATCGATACTGCGCTTCTCGTGTCGATCGATTTTGAATCGCGGAGCCTGCGAAAATCATTCAGTCCAAACTTAAAGGTAAAATTGACATATCATATGGTGTCTAAACTCTATTTGTTCAACCAAAACAGCCCAGCTCATCTCTAAATCGTGCCTAATCAATCGTTCTTGCTTCCCTAATAATGAAACCACATACTACACTTCGAAATCGAGAATTTCGAAATCGAGAATTTCGAAATCATACCTTGTAGATCGGTGCTGAAAGTGAGTAAAACATATAGGAGATTGAAAAACAAGCAGATTAAGGCGAAAAACAAAAGAATTTCGTCAAAAAACGAGAGAGAAAGAGGGGTTGTCCAATTCGTTTGTGTTTTAGGTTTAAGGGTTAAAGTGGTGCATGTCGACATAAATGAGGTTGCCCTCGATATCGTCCTATCGCTACATCAACACATGTGTCGATCGATATTTTGAATTTTTACACTTTTATCCCAAAAATTTTAACTCGAGTTAGTTTTTTTAAATGGGTTGCCTCCCATTCAGCTCTAATTTATAGTCGTATAGCTTGACTGACGGAGTTCATTACTCCGTGGTTGGTAGCTCGAGACGCAAAGGTTTACTATTTGGAGGTTTAGCCCAGTAATGTTTGATTCGTTGGCCATTTACTGTGAATTCCTCTCCTTTTCCATTTGCAAGGGTTAAGGCTTCGGATGGATGTACATTTGTGATAGTAAAAGGACCTTACCAAAGAGAGCAAAGCTTTCCAAGAAATAGGGTTAAACGAGAATTATACAGAAGTACCTGATCATCAGGTCAAAGTGTCGGGATATAATTTTATTATCATGATAGGCTTTTGTTCTTTCTTTGTATAATTTTGAGTTTTCGTAAGCTAGGTGTCTTATTTCATCCAGTTCATTAAGTTGAATCAGTCGCCTTTCAGCAGCTGGCTTGATGTCGAAATTCAAAAGTTTTACTGCCCAAGCTGCTTTGTGCTCTAATTCAACTGGAAGATGACATGATTTGTCATAGAGCAAGTGGAAAGGGGTAGTTCCGAGAGGTGTTTTGAATGCAGTTATGTATGCCCACAGAGCATTATCTAGTTTCCGAGACCAGTCTTTTCTGGAAATTCCTACTGTTTTCTCCAAAATTTCCTTGATTTGTGCATTCGACACTTCTACTTGTCCACTTGTTTGTGGATGGTAAGGAGTGGCGACGCGATGGTGAACACCGTTTTTCTTAAGCAGTCTTTCGAAGACTTTGTTTATGAAATGGGTTCCACCATCGCTTATCACAATTCTGGGTATACCAAACCTAGGAAAAAAAAAGGCTCTTAAAAAGTTTTATGACGACAGAGGCATCATTGGTTGGGGATGCTATTGCTTCGACCCACTTGGATACATAGTCGGCGGCGACTAGTATATATTTGCTTCCATAGGAGGGCGGGAAAGGGCCATAAAGTTAATGCCCTAGTAGTCGAAAACTTCTACTTTTAAAATGAACTTTGTTCCATTTCATGTCTCCTTCTTATTTCCCACGTCTTTGGCACATATCGCATTGAGCGATATGTGCATGAATGTCACGGAACATCGTTGGCCACCCGAATCCTGCCTGGAAGATTTTTTTTAAACTGTCTTGAAGGTGGCGAAATGTCCGGCGTAATCAGATCCATGACATTGAAAAATTATATCAGGGGTTTCGTCTTCAGACACACAACGTCTGTATATCCCGCCAGAGCAATGCTTGAAGAAGTACGGGTCATCCCAATGATATCGTCTGACTTCTCGCATAAACTTTTTCCTCTCATATCCTTTAAGTTTCTCTGGTTCAACATCAGCAGCCAAATAATTTACGATGTCAGCATACCATGGTCTATCTTGTAATCTTTTACCGATTGCAATCACGCTATGATATGAATTTGCCTCTTTTGAAGGACTCATCTCAGTACTTGGCGCAAGGAAAGTGACTTTTACTTGGATATCAATGGTGGTGTGTATCGTAGGTGCGTTTTGTGATTGATTCGTCACGTTAATCGTCATGACATTTGTTACATCGATCGATACGTCATCACCGGGATCGATCGACGTCGTTTCAACATTGTCGAACAATTTCTCTTCGGCGGAAAGGTTAATTTGTCCGACAAACAATTGGTCAATTTGCACAACATTCTCATCAGGAAAGGAGTCGTCGATGGGGAAGTCATCCTCAAATCTGATCCGCGATAGGTGATCTACTACTCCATTGTCGACTCCAGGTTTATCTCTGATTTCTATGTCGAATTCTTGCAGGAGTAGGATCCATCGAATGAGACGAGGTTTAGCGTCTTTCTTCTGCATCAAGTATTTTATAGCCACGTGATTGTGTGAACGATTACTCTCAAACCGACTAAATATTGGCAGAATTTCTCAAAAGCACAGACTAATGCAAGCAATTCATTTTCCGTTGTCGCATAATTCTTTTGTGCATCGTCGAGAGTACGGCTGGCGTAATATATGGCATGAAATTTTTTATCTTTCCTTTGCCCTAAAACTGCTCCCACAGCAAAATCACTCGCATAGCAAATTATTTTGAAATGTAAACTCCAATCTGGAGCTTCTATGATGGGTGCATATATAAGAGATTTCTTTATCCCTTCGAATGATTTCATGCAGTCTGGAGTGAAGTAATATCTTACCTTTTTGCACAGGAGTGAAGTGAGTGGTCTGGCAATTTTTCTGAAATCTTTTATAAATCTCCTATAGAATCCTGCATGCCCGAGAAAACTCCTAACATCCTTGACGTTCGTGGGTGCTGGCAACCCTGTCATTACTTCGATTTTAGCTCGGTCTACTTCTATACCAGCTGCAGAGACCTTGTGTCCTAAAACAATACCATTGTTGACCATGAAGTGTCAATTCTCCCAATTTAGCACGAGGTGCTTTTCTTCGCACCTGGCGAGAACTTTGCATAAGTTGTCGAGACAATTTCTGAAACTCGATCCATAGACGGAGAAATCATCCATGAATACTTCCATACAACTTTTGATCATATCCGTGAAAATTGACATCATACAATGTTGGAAAGTTGCAGGAGTGTTGCACAGGCCAAAGGGCATCTTACGATATGCGAATGTCCCATAGGGGCATGTGAAGGTATCTTTTCTTGATCGTCAGGATGTATGGGAATTTGGAAAACCCAGAATATCCATCAAAGAAACAGTAATATGGGGGATTCGCTAGTCTTTCCAACATTTGGTCAATGAAAGAAGGTAAAGGAAAATAGTCCTTCCTAGTTGCAACGCTCAGTTTCCTATAGTCGATACACATCCGATGTCCAATTACGGTCCTTGATGGTATCGATTCATCCTTCTCGTTTTTCACGACTGTGATGCCTCCCTTCTTAGGTACGGCACGCACAGGGCTTACCCACTCACTGTCCGAAATTGGATAAATGAGTCCAGCAATCTAATTTCTTTTTTTTACAACTTCCTTCAGGTTCGGGTCCAACCTTCTCTGTTGTTCCACAGATGTTTTGGAATCATCTTCCAGGTCAGGTGAAATGCCAAGAATGTCATCAATCGAGTATCCGATGGCCTTCTTGTGCTTGCACAGTTAGCTTAATAGAAGTGCAAGCTCAGCATTGGTTAGATTGGCGTTGACAATAATGGGGTAGGAGTTATCAAATAGGAAAGCATACTTTAGTCCAGCAGGTAATGATTTTAGCTCCACATTTGGTGCCTTTTCTTTGCTATTGGCGGATGACTATGGTTGTTGATCCAGCTTCCCTATGACATTAGTTTGTGTTTTAGGATTATCATTATCAACTTTTGATGTACCTACGCTAGCATCCATTAAGCGTGTGTAATCGTTCTCCCTGCTATCCAAACTAAATAGATCTCTTTCAGAGCTGACGGGTGTGTCATTTTCTAGATCTTCAGCGTGGATATCAGAGAATGATTCATCAAAGAGTCCAAGGATGTCCTATACAAAGAAAGATTGGCTATCAATCAGGTGACGTTTGACAAATTTTTCCATGTCGAAGCTCATTTGGATGTCTCCGACGTTTAAACATATCCGTCCTTCCTTAACGCTGATAATAGCTCCTGCAGTGATGAGGAAAGGTCTGCCCAGAATGAGAGGGTCTTTTGGCTCTTGCTTGTACTTGAGAATGACGAAATCAGTCGGTCTGTAGCACTCATTTACCCTTACGATTATATCTTCCAATATCCCCTCCGGCACCCTGACAGATCTATCTGCGAGAATCAGGGTTATTTGGGTTGGAGTAAATTTGTTATAACCCAAGGAATGTGCAACAGAATGCGGCATGAGATTCATGCTAGAACGAAGGTCACAAGGGAGCAGGGGAAACGCGCAACTTGTATCCCACGATCTAAGACAAAACTATCGGGGCCATCTCTTTTGACTGGTTCTTGTATTAAGGCGCTTGCTTCCCATGAACCATTACGTCATGTTCTGACCTTCGAGGATTTGCAGACGTCACGCATCTTTTTAATGCTGGAACCAAAAGTATGGTGTTTTTAAGCGAGAGGGTTACGTTGGTTTTGTCCATTATTCTCTGATAGATGGTTTTTTTCTCGCTCCTTTTTGTATTTCAATTTTGCCGGAGCAAAAGGGGGCATAGTGCGGTAATGTTTCTTGACGAGCGGTTCATCATCGACTTTATGTTGATCGATTTCACTGTCAGCACAACGATCAATTTCTTTCCTAGCGGATCGATCGACTTCTTTTGATTGTTGTCGATCAAATTCTATTTCTTCCGTATCCCCTTGCTCTTTATCTACATCTATCACCTTCCTTGCCGCATTTTCAGTACCCAAATTTTCTTTATCGCTAAGAGATTCAATTTCTACTTAGGGATCGATGAAATTAATGGGGTAAGAGTCTCCCTTTTACTTATTCATGGTGTCGCCTGGCGTCTCAGTGCCAGAGTTTTCACCAGTGTTCGTATCTAGACGCTTTCCACTTCTTAGTAGGACAGCACTAACTTGATGTTTCGGGTTTGATTCAGTCTTTCCTAGGAGACGTCCCGTTTCTCTTTTAATGGCAATAACGGTGTCGGCGAAACGTCTTTCTAATCATTTGAGATGGTCACTGATACCGTCCACTTTCTTTATTATCCACCATATATCATATCTATCTTCCTGTCAAGATCGCCCATTAACCTACGATTACCTGTGAGGGCTTGGTTACGACTGAATTTCTCCCGTCCTCTTATTGTTCCCACAGGGCTCTCATAGAGTCGGGTAAAACTATAATTATCCGGTTCTGAAGGGAATTTAGGTGCTTGATTTGAAAAGTTTCGTATTGGTCTCGCATTGTCAGATGGGGGTAGAGGAAATCTAAAGATTCTTTAATCTTGGTTAATTCGGGATCGGAAATCGAGTTTACATATCTTCCCTTTTCTTCGTTCATCATCTCGTGAGATCTGGCTGCTGCAACATTTTCAATGAGCTTTCTTCATCCTTCGGGATTTCTGGTGGTAAAGTCCCCTTCACTTGCAGTGTCAAGCGTGGTTTGGTAGTGCAGATTGACTCCTCTATAGAAAATTCTTAGAATTTGAGGTTCAGGATAACCATGATGGGGGCAGTCAATCTGATAGTTCCTGAATCTCTTCCAAGTAGCACGGAATGACTCTTCAGGGGTTTGTTGGAAGGTGGAGATTTTCTTCCACGTGTTCCAGTAGCGATCATCATCGAAAATATTTTTTAGGAAGACGTCTCGAATTTCTTCCCAATAGTTGAGTGATTCTGATGGTTCTTGATTCAGCCACTCCCTTGCTTTTCCTTCCAGAGAAAAAGGAAAGAGTTTACAGCGGATGTGCTCATCAGAAACAAGGCCCTCCAGGTGTTCAACATGATCTTGTGGGTGCTCAGAGGGTAACCCATGGAAAGGTTTACGATGTATCATGACGAGGTAGTCAGGATTACGCTTAAGATTTTTGGTATCATCTCCTGATAATCTAATTGCTTACCTATTGGAATAGGTCTTACCAGGATTTAAGTAGTTTTGCAGAGGCAAATCAAGCCTATCACCTTGATTTGAGGCGGGGTAAGTAATTTCAGGAGTGTTAGTTTCCTGTTTATTTTGGCTCATTGCTTTACCTAATTGAATTATTGGTTCAATGTGAACTACTTCCTTATTAGCACATTTGGTAAGAGGAAACTTACCTGCTTCCGGCGAGAGGTCATCGATCGATGTATACGGATATGCGGCGATCGATATTTTGACAAAGGTGTCGTCTGTCCCAGTCGTCCCCGTGACACTCGATGTCGAGTAAGTCGCGTCGGGCGATGCTCGGCCGAATGTTTTACTCTCCATTTTAGGTACCTGAGGATTCATGATTAAAAAAAAAAAGAGAGTTTAATGAATTAAAGTAAAAAAGTCTAAACTAAATTTAAACAACATCTAATGGTAATAAGAAAGAGTCCCCGGCAACGGCGCCAAATTT
>JABAYD010006693.1:0-20965 GCA_014822095.1 Diplotaxis tenuifolia | reverse complement strand
ACCAAAGGAGCTCCTGAACAAGTTAAGTATCACCCTATTCTTGTTAATACCAAACTGATTCACTAACCATTACTGATTCAACTGTACTACATGTAGGTTCTAAGCTTGTGTCAGCATAAGAATGAGATTGCGCAAAGAGTTTATGCCATTATCAATAGATTTGCAGAAAAAGGTTTGAGGTCTCTAGCAGTTGCTTATCAGGTAACATCTCTGTCCTCTTCCTTCCTCTCTTGATATGGTTTCATCTTAAGTGTATTTTGGGCAAATAATCTTATAAGTACTCTATTTAATTGTGTCATCTTTATTTTTTTTTCTAGGAAATTCCAGAAAGAAGCAGAAATAGTACTGGAGGACCATGGAAGTTCTGTGGTTTGTTACCACTGTTTGATCCTCCAAGGCATGACAGTGGTGAAACCATCCTTAGAGCTCTTAACCTTGGAGTCTGTGTTAAGATGATCACCGGTAAGTCTGAGCCTCAAACAACAGATCTACCTTCTTCTAAACCCTAGAGTTTGCTTTCTTCTAAACAGAAGAGCAGACACTCTCTCATGGTGCTATAAAACTTTCAGGTGATCAGTTAGCAATAGCAAAGGAGACAGGAAGACGTCTTGGTATGGGAACCAATATGTATCCTTCTTCCTCTTTGTTAGGCCACAACAACAATGATGAGCACGAAGCCATTCCAGTGGATGAGCTAATTGAAATGGCAGATGGATTTGCTGGAGTATTCCCTGGTCAATAATCAAAACACTATGCCAACATCTACAGAGTTTTAGCTTTGCTCTCATTTCTTATCCCAACTGTTTTTTGTTTTGTCTCTAATGTTACAGAACACAAGTATGAGATTGTAAAGATATTACAAGAAAAGAAGCATGTGGTTGGAATGACCGGAGATGGTGTGAATGATGCTCCTGCTCTCAAGAAAGCTGATATTGGAATAGCTGTAGCGGATGCAACAGATGCTGCAAGAAGCTCTGCTGATATAGTACTAACTGAGCCTGGCTTAAGTGTTATAATCAGTGCTGTATTGACTAGCAGAGCCATTTTCCAGAGGATGAAAAACTATACCGTTAAGTAACCATCATATGATTCCCACATATAACTAAAGAAGTTAAAATTTTCAAGTAGTTTAATGAATGAATCTGCAGGTATATGCAGTCTCAATCACCATAAGAATAGTGGTAAGGAGATTCATAATGCATAATCTGACTCATGTTAGTTAAGTTGCATCTTCTTATCATTGTTTTCATGCAGCTTGGCTTTACACTTTTAGCATTGATATGGGAATATGACTTTCCTCCTTTCATGGTTCTAATCATTGCAATACTCAATGATGGTAATCTCATGATCCTCTCATTAGCTTCTTCATGTTGATATTGTAAAAAAACTAGTTCTTAACACTCTTTGATCACCTATGCATCAGGGACCATCATGACTATCTCTAAAGATAGAGTTAGGCCATCTCCTACACCTGAAAGCTGGAAGCTTAACCAGATATTTGCGACCGGTATTGTCATTGGAACATACTTAGCATTGGTCACTGTCCTGTTCTACTGGCTCGTTGTCTCTACCACCTTCTTCGAGGTATATTCGACTTAGCTTGCCGAGAAGAATGCATACACGTAACCATCTCTCCATCTTTATTACTCTGCAGAAACACTTCCATGTCAAATCAATCTGCAACAACACTGAACAAGTCTCTTCCGCTGTGTATCTCCAAGTGAGCATCATAAGCCAAGCACTCATATTCGTAACACGTAGTCGAAGCTGGTCATTTCTAGAACGTCCCGGGACTCTCCTGATCTTTGCTTTCCTTGTTGCTCAACTTGTAAGAACTCTTCATCGTTAACCCTTAGCATCCACAGGTTTTGATGTTAACTTGTCTGTTTCATGTACACAGGCAGCTACATTAATTGCAGTCTATGCCAATATAAGCTTTGCTAACATCACTGGCATTGGATGGCGATGGGCAGGTGTTATATGGTTATACAGTCTGACATTTTACATACCTCTAGATGTTATAAAGTTCGTCTTCCATTATGCATTGAGTGGAGATGCTTGGAACCTTGTATTAGACCGTAAGGTTGGTGCAATGTCTTGTCCTCTGCTTGTTACTTAAAGACAAAGACTGATTGTTTTTGTCTTGTAGACAGCTTTTACTTACAAGAAAGACGATGGAACGGCGAATGTAACCATCACTCAGAGAAGTCATTCAGAAGAAGAACTCAGTGGAACTCGTCCTCGTCCTTCTTGGATCGCTGAACAAACCAGAAGGCGTGCAGAAATCGCCAGGTTCTCTTATTGTTTCTCTCTTCCATTTCATATACTATAAGAACCATCTCTTATTCATACAAAGCTTTTGGTCATCATCTGATAGGCTCATGGAGGGACACACGGTGTCAAGGCATTTAGAATCTGTGATCAAGCTCAAACAAATTGACTCAAAGACGATACGTGGAGCTCATACTGTCTAAAACAACTCTCTCTTGTGCTCTTCCCTAACTCTTAAGGTTTAAGAGGAGTAATGTACAAAAACTTGAGCATTCACATGATGTGTAGTGTTGTTTTCTGGTGACAGCAGAACTCAAACATATCCCTTTTGTAATTCAATTCTATCAGAACCAATGATTCTCAAGGAAGAAACCCTATATCTTGTCGAAAAAATAATCAAAAGAATCTACCACAAAAGGCACTATTATAATACATGTAAGAAGATGAGAACAATGGATTCAGAAGAGAGATAAAAAAAATTAACGTAAGTGTTTACTTTTTTATTCGTCTTCTGCTATGAAGTTTGGTTCTTCACCTCGACAGAGATACTCATCGCACATAGATGAAGTTCCCCAGTCTTTCCTTAGCCGCAGGATATCCTCTGTAAAAGTAGAACCTGATGCTCCGATGAAGACACTTGACATTGCACATATTGTCTTATCCAACATAGCATCCACCTACACATTCCAGAAACCAACCACAAGCAAGTGAATACGAGAGAGAAGAGACTCGTCACTGAAGACATATCAAACAAAGATCATAGTTCATTAGATTTATTACTGTTAAATATCACACTGGAGGTAGGGTTTCGAGTGATTTCTAGAGAACAGAGCAATAAAAGGGATTTTAGTGGCATTGGTTACCTGAGAGTCATCTTCTATACCGTGTCTATACAACAACGAGTCCCACTTTTCCGCTGAGTTGCGAGGTGGACGTTTGACAAGTGGAATGACTTTTCCATCAACGACTACTAGTGACTGAAGCAAGCCTGTTTCACTTTCTGCAGCATCTGTTGAAAGGTAGACTACAGGAGCATTGGCTCTTTCCACTATCCGACTGATGCAGTCTGCAGCTTGTGGTATCGGATAAAAGCAACTTGGCGATTTCGCATTGCTGGCCAGACAATCATTTCATTAGACAGAGCCAGCTATAAATCAAACACAGTTTTATCAAAATCCTAACCTAGCCTCTAGCTCAAATATTTAATTGCTACACAGAAGCATCTAAGTAATGCACATGTCAAACTGCTAGATGGAGATATATACTAATTGACAAAACAGAACCGAATGGTGTTTTGATATCGATCGAGTGTTAGCTACACTATCAAGATACTTAACGGCTACCAAGACAAGTTAATGTAACCTAAAAAGAGAGATGTAAGAAAAGAACTCACCAGAACTTCAAGAACCCATGTCTACGGAGATGAAGCGCAATAAAATTCTTCCCCAAGAATGTCTGAATGAATCTCTGCGCTGTCAACAAAATAAGCCTACTAGGCTCAATCAGCGTCTTACATTTATGCTTAATAGGTCCACCAGGCTGCATCACCCAATCTCTCTCCAAATCAGCATAAAAAACATCCCCAATAGCAATCACACCATCCTCACACCTAAACTTCTCCTCCACTTCTCCAAAACCTCTCTTACTCGGCTTCTTTATATCCTCACTCCAAGGAGCCTCAAGCTTCCCACCAACAGAAACCCCCAACCCTTTAAGCTTATTCACATGCTCCTCGTCCACGTAACAAGGCTGCGGCGACGAGAAGTAACAGACAAACCTATCAATATGAGCACCCTTCTTCTTATCCATCTCCTTGAACTGATCGAAAGAAACAACAACGGTTCTTCCTAAGCAAGTGTTGATCTTATCTATATCTATCACTCTATCGTACTGGTAATCAAACTTAGGACTCGGGATCACAAGAACACGGTCTAACAACGCGGCGAAGAACATGTGTTTCTCTAAGCAGATCAAGTGGTTGCTCATTTGTCCTGAGAGACAGATCGCGAACAAGAACTTGTCTGGTTTAGGGTTCCACTCTATTGTTTTCCTCTCCGACAAGTTTTGATCTACTTTTCCACATAAAGAAGAACCAGTGATACTATCTGAAGAACCAAGATTAGATACAGAGGAGTTTCCTGTCCTGTGTGGTGATAGAAGTGTCTCTTCGATCTCTTTACTAAGTGAAATAGCAGATCTCACATTGTCTATAAGAGAAGAAGATTCAATTGTATTCGAGGAGTTATGGTTCTTCAAGAGAGAGGCAAGCGCGAGCTGTTGCTGCTTTAGAAGGTATAGAGCGCGGAGTTCTGATTCCTTAGCCTTAACCGAGATTGGATCAAGCTTGAAGCTCGAGAGATCTACTGAGAAGAAGCTACGGGAATCAGTGAATAAGAAGAAGAAGCCGAGGAGGAGAGTTATTGAAACGGCGGCGATGACGTAACGTTTGTTGAGTGAGATTTTTCGGTGGTTTCCGGATCGGGACAAGGCTTCCTCGATCTGGAACGTTGATCTCGGACTTCTGCTACTGCCGTTTGCTCTGGCTATGGTGGTGGTGACGGAGTGAAGCTCGTCTTCACGGCGGCGATTGAGATCCTCGTTGTGGGGGATTAAGTTCCGGTGATCCTCGTGTTCGTCCGACGAGTTGCGCTCCATCGCGAATCACTGAGCTGCTAATTTTCCCGAAAATTAAAACAGTTTATTTTAAAAAAATAAAAAACATTATAAAGCGATTTGTGAATTTGGAATTGTTTGAAATGTTTTGACATCTAAAATGTTTCTACAAAAGCAGCTACGCGTTCGGTCCAGTGGTGTATCCACCACGGTTCGATTAGCATGCACCTCAAAGTTCAGAGCCTACCACTTACTACACATATATGTGTGTCTGTGTGTGTTTGTATATATGTGACATAAATAAGGTATTCTAAAATACCTTTTTTCGCAAAAAAAAAAGTTCTATCAACACAAATTGCTTATAATTATGTTCCATAGATATTTTTAAAACTACAATTTTTTTATTGCAAACTACGTAAAATATTTATATTTATATTTCTCAAATCTTCAACCAATATCTTACAATAAAAATAACCAAAAATCTACAATCAATTTGCCCTATGAATTTTGGAAGGAGTGAATAGATTTGATTCAGAGATGTCACAGTTGGAAGTAGCTCGGACCTTATATTCTTGTGGTCTGTTTACTTTCTCATTTGTTTGATGATCAACTTTTAAGTTTTACTACCGAACTTGTTCTTAAGTTGGTGTTTCATGTTTCATATGATGGAGGTGTAACTGATGCAACTAAGTAAGTTAGTTAAGCTCTCTGCTTTTATATTTTAATGTCAAAGGATGTTTTGCTGAGTGGCTTTTCGTTGTGTGTATGTATATACATGAAGGAGCTCTTACCCTCATCAATTGCTCATTCCTCACCTAATGGTTTTGCTGATACATTCGTTGCGTACATCCTTTGAAGTATGCATTTCTTTTATTGGTTGATGTTTCACTTTCATACCCTTGTGTTTAAGACTTTTGATTCTAATATTGTTTCTTCTATCAGTGATTCATTTGAAAAATATATGCCATTATGTGAAAGAAGACCAGACATAATCAAGACATGATTCAATGTAACAAGCATCAGTCAACTTCAAAGTAGTAGGAACAATGAAGTTGAGAAGAATAACAGCATAATAATTTACGCGCACACACGCACAAATAATCAATATTTTCTAAGTATTTGAAAGAAGCTAAGCGATGTGAATCTTTGCCATCCATTCTTGGAGGAAAGATAAGCTTATCTTGATCAAAACCTGTCTCAAATTATCTATAGACATAGACAATGTTCAAAAAACCTTGTTCATATTTTTGTCATCTATATTTATTAATAAAAATATTTAATGATTTAATGAAAAAATAAAAAAAATTAATAACTAAGTTTGATGCATATTTTAAAATTATAAGTTTTAATCTAGCAACATATTTAAACATTTAAAGTTTTTATCATAATTTATCAATATATCTTCAAAAAATATTTATTTTTTCTTATTTTTTGCTTATTTTTTATTTTTATATTTGGACCATGTTCGTTCGATCTATTTGATATTAGACGGCCGTGATCTTGATGCTCTCATTCTCCTCAAATGTATTGTGGAAGATCTCCAAAGCCTTCAAAGCATCTTCATCTGGAATGAAGCGTTTGAGATCCTCCAACCGAATAAACCTTACAAAACAAGAAAGAGATTCAACCATTGTTTGTAATCTCCACATCGTATATACAAAATAGACATAATGCATGTGTGAATCACTCGCCACCTTCTGAATTATCTTCTCTGCCTCACTTCTTGCATCTGAATCGCATTTTTTGTCGCAGCTATACCCTTCTCTTTTTCACTGATCAATTTCTTCCTCTGCCATGCTGACAGATTAAATGGATTGAGATCATCAAACTTGAGTACAAAACTTTGTGTCAAGTAAGGACTGAGCATCAAAACTTCCCAAATTGTTAGACGCAAAAATTCTGAAAGAAGCTTGTGTAACCAACATTTCTGACAATGATATTTAAGCAGTTATGTCAGCTATTTCTGTTGCAGCAAGAATAGTTAACAAGCATATCATTACTTTTTTCATTCTTAATTTTTCCTCAAATTATATTATGTTTTTCTTATTTTTTTCTCAGTATATCTTAATATCATATTACAAGAGAGGAAAGCTAATATATTTTAAGCTTTTGATGTAGTCAATGGT
The DNA here is from genome assembly GCA_014822095.1 of Diplotaxis tenuifolia. Taxonomy (NCBI): domain Eukaryota; kingdom Viridiplantae; phylum Streptophyta; class Magnoliopsida; order Brassicales; family Brassicaceae; genus Diplotaxis; species Diplotaxis tenuifolia. The sequence continues at coordinate 13,955 of JABAYD010006693.1, read as the reverse complement.
TGAAAAGTTGAAGCTTCTTAATTGGGTTACTTTTATTGTAATTAGAAGAGCAAGATATGTTCGTATATGTTAAGTTTATTAGATGCTTTCATGTTTTTAGATGTTATTACCGATTGTCTTTCCAAACTTCGAATGTCAGTGTGAATTTATTTTTGAAATATGTTATTTACAAATATATTTTGTTCAATATTAAAACTAAATATAATAGTGAATCATATATTAAATTTTATAAAGTAATTCGGTTTTGTAAATAATTTTGAGTAACTCTGAAAGAATTACATATTTTATTATGAATGATAGGAAACCATATATTCTTTTGATATGAACTTCTTAATATATTAATCTGATCAGGCATGCATCACCGTTAAATAAATGAGAGGAGACGTATGCATATAACAGATCGGATCGTATAAGTTTGTACTAAATTCATATATGGTGATAGAATCGTTTTGAATGATTTTGTTTACAGTATGGTTATCAATCAAATTGTTACAAATTGCTCCTAAAAGCTAAAAATAAACTTCACTATAACTTGCAAATCAAATTGTTATAAATTGCATATAAATTCACTATTGCATTTATACATATTCAAGCAAAAAATTATTACAAACTTTAGTACAAAGCAAAAATCACTTAAATAAGTCAGATGATAATCTTAAGTTTAAGTCTCTTAAAAATATTTAACAAAACTATAGCCTAAGTTCGAGATCTTTCGAACATTGGCTTTCTCCCTTAACTTCCATCAACATATCTTTAGCACATTCTGGTTTGGGATGGTAAACGGTTTGAGCAACAGCACTGTCCGGTCGTTGTGACGACTGTCCCTGCTCTTGTTGTTGACCGGGCACAGTCTCTGGCTTGGGAGGATAATGATGATGACCAGCATTTTGGTTAACTTGGTATGGAGCTCTAGCCACAGCTCTGTGATGAAAGAAAAATATATGAAAATTGTCATGTATCCATAGCGGTTTTGATTGATTACTCGGATAATTTAGGAGCACTTATGTTGTCAAGTACTTAATCTTTTGAAATAGTCAAGTTAAGTATACCTGTCTTTACGTTTAGCAAAGAATCGATGTAGGGAAGCTCTACGTGCTATACGTTCCACGAGCTGGTTTTGTTGTTGTTGCTGCTGTTGATTGACATCAGCAGAATATGTAGGCTCGTTGAGATCAGGAAGAACCATACTGCTTTTGTTGTGGTCCTTTTGGACATTGATTTGTGTCTGAATGTTAATCTCAGTCATAGGATTGGCTTGTTTTGCTACTTTTATTATCTCTTTAGCTTTGTCTACAGGAAACTCATTGTATACCAAAACTTTTCCTCCGAAGAAAATTGTCAGCTGGGAACTCCCAGGATCTGATGGTTCACTGTAAACCAAAATCCGGTTTGAGAAACAAAACCATTTAAAACCCGGAATAGCAACAAGTAGTATTATTATTGACCTGTGTTACAAAAAAAAAAAGTATTATTATAGACCTCACCTGAGATTGGTAGCTTTGGCTATGCCTCCAGATGAGGCAGAGGCTTCACCTTTTGCCTTATGCATCACATTTTGTTTCTCTGAATAAAGAGAATAAACACTTATGTCAGGGTTGTTAAAAAAAAACACTTATGTCAGCTTTATTGGAATCAAACGAATAAACTTTACAAAAACAATTATTATTTTTTGCGATTCATGAACCGTATAATCAACCCTATAATCAACTAAATTCTCTTCTTTTCTTTTCGTGTTTACATATTACAAAAGGAGATTAATTCGAGTTTTAAGGAACTGACTCGCAAATGAATAAATAAAAACAGACTTTACTATTACAAGTTGCGAGCGTGAAAGCTATAGGAAGATATTAAAGTACCTTGTTGATCAGAGTTTCCGGGTAACCCTAGATCCGACTCGGGCTTTCGGACTAATCCAAGATCTATATTCCCGAAACTACCCTTCTCCTTCAAGTAACGGCTGAGCAAACTACATCTCCGGGTAAAGTTAAACTTCTCCGGCGGTTGTGCCTTACCATCTTCCTTTCTCGACATATTGTGAATAACAAAGAGAGATTCTCCAGAGTTCTGTTTGTTTTAAGTTATGTATTTGTTACCTTATTTTTCTTTTCTTTTGTGCGTCAAATGGAAGAAAGAGTACAAGTGGAATGCGTCGAGCTCGATCATGTGTTTTATAAACTCATTTTCGGTGGCTTTTAATAGCCTCCAATAAATACATAAATACATGAAAATGAAAATGATATACTATTTTCTTATTCTTTTTTGTTATAACTAATCTTATGTTCTTATTCTTCTTTTCCAGTATATGGTAATTCTACTTTTATTGATAAATGAAAAAATTCAAGTATTTGGCATAATTCATCATTAATAACAAATAAATATTCCTCATACGAAAGAGCAAGGAAATTTCATAAGAATAATAAAGTTAATGGCAGTAATCCATCGTTAATTATTTATTGTTTTAAGTTTGGTATAACAAATCTATCGTCTATCTTATCATTTAAATATGCTCACATGTTTTTGTTTAGTTTGGTACCGAATATCTGTTTATGGACGGTCAGATTTTAGACTAAAAAGTAAAAACTGTTCGATTAGAATTTCCCGCACGTTTTCCTTACGTAAAGAGTTGCAAACCGACGACCACGTTATCAAACGCTGTTAGCCAATCCGTTACATATTCGCTCGGCATATTCGCAAAGGAACCCCCAAAGTGCGTGTATCTACGAAACTGCCCTTCCTCAATTACCCAGCCTAAGTCATCGTGGTGGCATCATCGTAGTTATAACTCATATTCAAGGGACTTTTCATGCGTTACAAGAAATTGTTAGACCATGTACATCAAATGATCAAAGAGAGAGTTCACCCGTAAATCGAAATAAAAAATATTAAAAAATAGAAAAATTATAAACACTTCTGTTTTAAAGCAGATGAATTCTCTCTCCTAAAATTCATTACATGGCGACCAGCGATTGGTCCATTTATTTTTTTATTATTTTTAAATATAAAAAAAATTATAATAAAAAATTAAAACGACGAACCTCCCCTTAGTTTCGATGATGTAAATGCTCTTAGATTTTACTTTCAATGGAAACTCGAACAGAATAGTACGTGGGCCATGTGGGGGCTCCTGTCTCGTAATTTCCGGAGTTCCGTGTGAAAAAAAATTCAAAAGAATGCACTTGTCTGAGACCCGACAGAAGATTAAAAAAACACGTGAGTTAAATAGTCATCTGTTATGATAAGGACAAGTCGCGCAACGACGAACTCGCGACAGTAATGTGTGATATGCGTTTTTCCCACGAGAGAAGGCAAATCTTTTGATCCCACCTAATACGATTAGGTCAAAAGACAAAACTATAATGGCTAAAGAGGATTAATTGACTGAACTGCCCTTTTCACGGATGCAATGATCAAAATACGTTGCTTCACGATTACGACTCGTTAGAAAAAAACGTGTTATGGAAAATTGATATTTTTCTAAAAGAGTGAATAAAAGTATTGTTATTGGGACCTTCAATGATGTGGAGCTTGATCTTTCCCTTTGTATTTTTGAATTTCTTTCGTCTGGAGATTCCTAGGAAGCTGTGGCTCTCAGACAAGGAACTTTCTCAGAATTTATTTTATGTTTTTGTTTGCAATGTATACAAAAATGGGCTTGAGCTGAAACTTTCAGTTCCTTATGCTTGCGATTCTTCGGAAGTGTGATTTCTAACTCTGAGCCGAAATAGCCCATAATTAGCTGTTACATGTGAATGTGATCAAACTTGTACTAGTCAAATATTCGATTTTAAAACTTCAGAGAAAGCTAGCCAAAATATTATACACTAATGTTTTTACGCTGGGACATAGTCTAGTTCAAGAACTTTATTTTGGTTATTTTTTTTGTAACATTATTTTGGTTATTTAATTAGTGATATTTTTACTGTAGCAAGTGGTGTATGTGCTTGAAATTAGAACATACTGGGAGAATAATCTCACAATTCATTCTATTACTTTGAAAGCACTTATGCGATCTTCAACCTTTAATGTAATTTTTAGATAAAAACTTCTCCAACCCAACATTAAAAATCACATTATTTTAATAAACACTATAATTTCACATATCAAATTTGGTGTAGTATTATTTACCGTATTAAAACACCATTCACTTCGATAAAATATTATTCACTTAGTTTATAAGAAATTATACAATTAAATAAAAAACAAATAATAAAATAAATACATATAATATTATAAATTAGTTTTAGTGTGAAGTGTACTATGACTGAAGAAAAATATTTTTTTAGTGTTAAAACTACACTAAAATAATATGATTTTAACACTAAAATAGTTTTGTGGGTTAGAGATGTCCTTCCTACTACTAACCCAAGAGAACGGGAAATTATAAAGAGGCTATGGGTTTCTTCTCATCATGAGAGAATCTTTTTATTTTTTTGGTAATTGAATGGGACCTCTAACATATTTTATATATGTGATATATCAAGGAGAAATTAGAAGAAGTATTATCCAGTTCAAGATATGACTTGTCTCTTACAAATTAAATAAATTAACTAAACGCACAAAGAATGAAATAAAAATCTTTAAAGCTTACGGTTGCCCACCTTAATATTACACAAATGATCACATACATACACACATGAATGTATGTTTCAAGAACATGTTTGGTTTAAGGGACCCAAATGCCCAATGTCAAATCATGCAAAAACAAGAAAGTACACCTACATACACGCTCAGATGCATCAAAAAAGAGACTCGTTTCATTATTTCCTTTAGGAGTTTGAATCTGCATAAATGATCAAACAAAAAATCTCACATAAGCTTTAGCAAAGAGAAACATAGAAGCTTAAGAGATTCTCTTGTTCTGTCTTAATTACCTGTACTCTGAATAGATTTTCGCAAGGGCTTGAACAACGGGATCAGATCTCAAGAACTATGACTGTAATAAAAAAAAGATAGAATCAGCTCTTGTTTGTTTATAAGTTTGTACTAAATTTAATGAGGAAACTCACAGTCAGAATCTGTTTTGACCCATTTATGTCCGTCGCTACTACTTCTTCTTTCGCTGGTTTCTTCTTCTTCACTCTTCAAAGAGACTTGTTTCTTGCCTTGCAAGCATCTTTTTGTTGTTGATGTTGTTGGTTTCGACGAGGATGGATCATTAATCTTCTTATGTAGCATCATCTTCAACAACTGTAAATTGATATTTGATTAGAGACAACACAAAATGATTATATATTTGAATCAAATTTGTATTTACTCTTTTGCTTACCTTCTCCATTCTTGATTCTTGAAGCGTGTCTCTCAAGCTAGGGCTCGGAGAAGTAGAAAACCCATCCGCACATACAAAGATCTTCTTGAAAAGATACGAGACAGACGTCTTGCTTATGTCTGTCTTCTTCTTGCTCTCTATAGATATCTCTTTGCATCTACCAAGAATAACGTTAATTGTTTTCTCCATATCTTCACTCTCTTCAGATGAATCCACAACAGCGCAGAGCGCATTGCTGATTCGTCTCTCCACATCTAAACTCGATGGACAGTTCAAGAATCTATCCAAAGGAAGATTTCTCATGAGCTCTCTATTCACATCAGACTTTCTTTTCTTAGTTCTTGATAATATCTTCATCAACTCCTTTTGTAACTTCTTGGCCTCCTCTGGAGTAAAATCCTCAATATCATCAGATGAAGATGGCTCTTCTTCTTGCTCGGAAAGCGAGATAGATTTCTTCTCAGCTTCGGTCTCTTCATGAACATTCTTGCTCTCGTTTTGGCTCACACCGTTGCTTGTTGAACCAAAAGTTCCAATAGCGAGTAGCGCGTGAGGCCAGTCGCTAAACTCCTCTCTTGACTCTTGCTTCACATGATCTAAAAAACAAGATTCAAAACAAAATGGTTAAAATAAGGTCCAAAAACAATATTAGGACAACAGATTCTAAAGAGACAAGAATCCTGAGGGATTGGTTGCACATATCCCTAGCAGACAACAGAATCTTGAAGTTAAGATCTCATGAAAGTAAAAATCTTACGAGAATAAGAAGAGGAAGTACTTGTTCTGTTATGACTCCCTTGTTTCTCATTTAGCTTGGTCTGCATCCACCCGAATAACTGAATACACCAGGGAACAAAAAATATTCATAAACTATTCAAGAAAAATAAAATAAAATCAGTGAAAACATATGATGTATTATGTAAATACATATACTCAATGCAAAGGACCACACAACTGACCTTCATGTCTGTATATATTTTTATGATCTTCTGAGAGTGAATGTATATGTATTAAGTTACTGGTGAATTGCTATTGGTTACTGTAGAGATATAATGGGAGAAAGTTTTAGACAAGTTGGACTAAGGGTGATGAATTTGATGTTGTTCAAGTTCCAAGTTTGACTATTTAAACGAGAGGATTTCAAGTTTTAAAAATAAAACTTTAAACCTGTTCTTTGTAATTTTGTGTTCAGATATAAATCTCACTGTTGCTACTTTATACAACTCACAAACTCGCTCATATTAAAGCACATATTCCCACGTAGCCAACGAGTCCACCAACATTCTTCTACATTTTACTACGGCCCACAGATTAGCTACATTATCTTTAAAAAAAATAATTAATTTTTAACCCGTGTATCGGAGAGAACGTCACGGCTTTGATCTCGGCTCATCATACACGGTGGGCGTGGAGCAACCTTGACGATATCTAGAAGTAAGACTAGAAATGCATTACATTGAATGGTTATTACGGTGACACGGGGTGGGTTCGCCTGAAATTTGTTAATTACTTATAATCTTGTGTCTAATTTACATAATTGGGCAAGTTGCTAGCTCCACCACCACAGTTAATATGGGCATATACATTTGCAAAACAATAGATATAAAAGATAATTGATCATAGTTAACGAATATGATATTTCAAAATTAATAAGTAACCTAGTTTACAGGTAAGGGCGACAAAATAAACTTATGTTACCCTGGTTGCAAAGATTTGAATTTTTATTAACATATAAAAAGAGAACTAATCATAGTATCAAAATTAGTAATTACAAAATTAATAACTAACTCATTTTTTAGGTGAGGCAAGAAATTAAACTTATGTTATCTAGTCTTAATTAAAATTTAAATTTTATTTATATAATTGTATGTTTAGTTGATATATGGATGCGGAGTTACCAGTTTGGTTTGCATAGAGTCTGTTTAGAGTTTGTTGTTTTAATTGATGATAAAAAAAATTATAGTTATGTAAATTATAGGTTATATATATATACGTAATGCATTTAGCCATCACTTAGTTGGACGTGAGCAGGATGGCAAATATTTTGCTCAAATCCACAAACGGATAAAGCGTCCCGACCAAACTCAAGTCGAAGTGACTAAATTAATAGCCCATACAAATTACAAAGTATTATTTGCCTGAAACGTAACGAATTTACTTCCTTGATGGTAATCGAGACCATTATACCACAACGTACATGACTACATGTTATTTAAAACATATTCAAATCATATGAAAATTTAAGTTAGTCATAGTTCATTTACATGCTCGTATCTTTTCGAACTAATGCTGGTTACCGAAAGTGTATATACTTACATTAAGCTGCATTTAACCTAAACAATGAAATTGGTATTAGTTAAGTGTCGTATCTCATTTCTTACAAAAAAAACGTCAAACAAATATAATAAAGACATGCCAGTTAAGTCCAATATTGGACATGACTACTATACAATGTATTATTGATCATCAATTATTTATCCACAATAGCCTTAGATATTATGGGAAAACTATTAAAAATATGTAAAGTGCTAAAGTTCTTTTGAAAAAGTGCATAAAAGATCTAATAGAAAGAGTCAGAAAGAAAGAAAAAATAACCAAAATCCATGTAAAGAGCTGTGCAATGTCCCCTCAAGTCTTTTAACTCTTCTATATATAAGGGAAAGTGTCTTATAATTTCTTTAGGGCAAGTGTCCTATATTTCTAAAGACTTGCACATACTTACATAAAATAGTAATTTAATATATCATATTGAACTGATCCTACCTATGTGGATCAGTCAAAATAGGCTTTCTACTTATGTAAATAAATTAAATAAAAATGATTGTCAAAGTCCAATAGAATTGCATGTTACCGAATGAATTAACATCATTGGATTGATAGATTAGCAAACATGTCCTTGGTTTTCATGAAACTGTATCTTCTACTTTAACTTTCTCTCTCACCTTCCAATTTTCAGTTTTGTGGATATTTTTATTAAATTACACAAAGTACTATACTTCAAATTATTATACTTACTTAGCAGTATCTTTGGAAAACCCGATAATTACTGAAGATAAAGTTAGACATTAATCCGAATGTTTATAGTGGCATCAACTCTGACACGCACACACACCTGATTAAAAATGTACTTAACTAAGAATGAGTGGGGACACTGGGACCAGAATTAGGAATAGGGACCACTCTAAAAGTGATTAATATGTGGTTCAAACAACTAATACGTTCTCTTTGTGAACTGTGTGATTAACACAAGATCTAGGGAGTTCTTAAGATGTCTTTGTGATTTTCAAACAGCACACGTGTAAGACATCTACATTCGAATTATTTTTTACTTTGGAAAACTTGGAAGTATAACATACTTCTGTATTTGAAATTCATTATGCTGTTGTTAATCGTCACGAGATTCGTCAGCATGAGACTTGACGTTAAATAGACCGAATAAAGGTATCGGTTAAGTAGCAACAAGATATAAAGAATCAAATTATACAGATATCTTGTTGTTGAATAAAGTCATTGTAACGTACACCTGTGGCCACCACTCGTGGCACATGCAGGCTCTTGACCCGCAAGCTCCATCTTTATTTAACAGCCAATGCATTGTTCTGTTTTTTTCTTTTTTTTTTTGAAAAACAGAAAAATAACCACTAGATAATTTTTCATCGTGTTTTAAATTTTTTTACAAGATATCAAGAAGTATCTCCTAGACTATATATCCTTAAATTGTTTTAGTTCAAATACACATGACTTTAGAATTAATTTTAGATGAATGATAAAACAAATTCACAAATTATACTGGACTGTTCCAAGCAGTCCTCTAACTTTTTTAATTCTATCTTTATGCCATATATTAAATGTCTACAAAACTGAGTTTCATGTGTTAAAACAAATTTTTAGAAATCATAATTTTTAAATATAAATGAGTATACCTTATAATCCAGAAGCATAACTTTTCACGTTGAAAATAACTTTATGTTTGTGATAATGGAGCTCTCATTTTCTGTCCACTTGAAAAAAAAAACTAATCTACAAAGTAGAATATACATTTTCATAAGTCATGCAGATTGAATCTTATTATACTTTTATGAGGAAAAGAGAAGAATGGACCTGAATACTGTAATCATAACCTTTTGTTGATTTTCTTACTCAAAAGCCAAAGAAGATGAAACTGTACTACTCTTTGATAAGAAAACAGAGAAAATGTAGAAAAAAATTGATTGACTCAGTTAAAAAAGTTGCTTTAGAATTATATAGGGTCTGAAACTGTCGACATAATTGGAAGTTACATAATTTATATGTGAAAGTGTGATGAATGATAATTGTAGTTTGAGAAAAATAAGGAAATAGTTTTTTTTTTCTTTTGCAATTACAAAAGTACTTATGAACAACCAATCGTGCTATAATTTTGTTTTTGAATTTGTAAGTACATGCCATATGTCAAAATCTGATTAGCTAGGTGACTTGTGCTTTAGTTAATAAAGGATTATTATGTTCCAGAAATGTATTAAGTTGAAGGATTAATTAGTACAAATTTCCCAAGTCTTAAAAATCTGAACACTAAAATATTCTTCTTTGATAAACTATTTATTATACAAATTTTATAAAGCTAAAAATAATAGGCCTTCGGCCATCTTGCTGGGCTATGCGGCTATGCCTGAATAATGTATGCTGAGGCTGGGCTATGTAAAGTACAGAGATGAGTCTTATATTGAAATCTGGGTGGTAATAAAACCACTCTTCCAAAAGTTGATAAATTTGTATCGAAATCAATGACCATTTGTTACACAACAGTATATGTGACTATAGATAGATTAAACAACAGTTACAAGATTACAAGGAGAACATGTTTTTGATGTTTTCTAAAGTTCATCATGTTGTGAAGCGAGGCTGTCGTCTGGAAATATCAGAATGGATTTGATTAGGTCAGTGATTCTAAACAAAAAATATTGAATCAAAGAACAAGGAAGTCTCAAGAAAGCAAGCAACCTGAAACTTCATCCTCGAAGAAAAAGTTGATCTCTCTCTCAGCTGATGATGTTGAATCGGAGCCATGCACACAGTTTCTCTGAGAGTCCTTACCACATAATGCTCTGATGCTGCAACAACAAGACAAGAGTTTATAGTATACATGATGATGGAAGAGCAACCAATTTAGCCTCACATTGTGTTTGCAAATTCAAGAAACACAGTATTCAACAAATAACTCACAAAAGCATTGATTGAGAGTAAAACAAACCTATGAGGATGAGATATCTTAGCCTTTTGAGAATCAGTTGGCCCGATTAAACCACGCCAATCACCAACAGCGTCTTTCTTCTCCAACACCATCACCAACACCGGACCACTTATTACATACAGAGTCACACGCATTAGCAAAACCAGACAAAAGCAAAGATGCACTTAGTGTTAACACCAAAACATGCTCACCTTGTCATGTAAGTTACAAGATCAGGAAAAAAGCTCCTTGACGAATGCTCATCGTAAAACTTAGACGCTGTCTCCTTGTCCAGCTGAGTAAGCCTCTCCTTAACGATACTGAACCCTTCCTCGACAACGATCCTTTTGATTTCTTCAGTATAGTTACCAGAGACTCCATCTGGCTTTATCATACCCAATGTTCTCTCTTTACCTAAACATCTAAACAGTTTTAGCTCATCAACTCTCATCACATCTGAAGTTCAAAACAAGTAAACAAAAAAACCCTAAATTTGGATAAGCTAACACTTAACAGCTACGAGATTCATCTCGGCGGGAAACACGAATTGAGATTTAGACCGACAGAGTTTTCAACTGGATCAAAACCCAAATCAAAGATCCATTCGATTAGAGTTACGATTGTTCATTCGAAGAGGGCCATTGCTGATAAAAACCCTAGCTTTTCTCGCTTACCTGACAGACGGCGACAAGGAGAGAGACACGAGAACAAGGAGGAGCACTAGTTGATCTGATAGTCCTGACATCAGCTTGACCGGAGAACGGAAACGCGCGGTGGCTCAGGCGATACTCGGCGGCAAGTTCGGCGTAGCTAAAGTCGCCGAGTCTTCTCCTCCGACCGGAAAATTGTAAACGCGCTTTTGAATTTATTTTACTCAAATCACGATTAAGTCTTAATAAAGTCAATCACTTAATTTGGGCCGATTAATGTATTTAAAAATAAAGCCCATCAACATATCCATTTGAATAACACGACTAGTATCAAGTATACTATCAAACATTCATTTAATTATTTGCACGGTTTTAAACACAATTTACTACACTAAAACTTTTATAAATTAATATACGTTAAATGTCCTTATAAATTAATATAATTTTATAGTTTTAAATTGAGTTTTTTAGTTCAATTAGTATATTTATAAATTAATAAAAAATAAATTTTTGGTTAATTCTCAACATTATTAATTTATAGAAGTTTCACTGTAGTATTATGCATGTTAAAATTTATTTCCTTTTCTAGTTCTTACGATGTTAGTGAGATTACTGTTTGGGTTCTCAAGCATCGATGTGTTCTTTTATAAGGAAGTAGTCTGACACCAAAACCCTTAGATGAAGAGAAGAACCCAAGCAACCTAGCGGAGTACCAAAAGGTTGAGACAAACCAAACTCAGCTAGATTTTTGTTCAAAGCGGTTAAGTTGTAATGTGAAATAACTAATATCAAAAAGTAAAAATAAATGTTACACAAAACTTGGACGGTGGAAGACAGTTCACACGACTGTTAGATTGGATGCATCCATGGGCCGAAATTCACAAAGACGTCTTATTCGTGTACCATTCGAATTCAAGAGATCCACCAAAATCTCACAATTTTTTTGTAAATAAACCAATAAAGTGATATTGACATGTAACTATAACGTACTTGTATTCATTGACAAAAGCATCTCTTAATCGAATTCTTATTTCTGTCTGATACCGGTATCACAGATTTGTTAATTAGTTGGACGGTGCAAATACGTAATACCTAAAAATATCAGTGAAATATATTTATGAACGGTAAAAAAGCTCGGTGTTAGAATGCAGAGGTTATCAGTGAAATATTATGGGTTTTTACTAGAGCTTGAATACATCTATGTATAAGTACTATAAAAAAATTGGAAATCTATAAATGCTTTTATCTTCGAAAAAAAGAATCTTTAGTTATTTTTTAGTGTGAAAAGAGCTCATGAGAAAAAATCCACATGGATTGACTCTTCCACCAAAACAACTGATGATCAAGTTGAAGTTGGGATGAATACAGTGAAGTGGAATAAACCAACCAATGGATCCCTTAAATGTAATGTGGGATTCTCATGGGTGAATTTTAATCACATTAGTGGTGCATCTTGAATTTTACGGGATCAATATGAGGTTACTATAATACATAGCCGTCGAGCTTATTCATGTATGCGCACAAAAACTGAGGCAAATATATGGGCTCTTTTTTTGGCGATTGAATGTATGCACAATTTACATTTCTCGAATATAATTTTCGAGACCACCTCTGAAAGCCTACGTGACGTTTTCCTAAATCCTGATGACCACCAGAGTCTCAGTCACACGCGCCACACCATCTCTTTTCTTTTGGCCAAGATAGCTTCATGGAGTCTGAATCATGCTCTTTCTGAACGTAACGAAGCTGCCGAAGCAATCGCTTTGAGTGTCACACGTGATTTGCGTCACCAGTCGTACATCGCCCGAAATGCTCCAGAATGGTTACATCGTCTACTTGCTTTGGAGGCTCAGCAGTAAGAGGAGTGTGTAAGTTTTTCCTTCCCTTAATTTTGGTGTCTACTGACATCCCATTGTAGCTTGTTGTTTTGTTGTTATTTTATTTTGTTCATGTTGTACCTTCGTGGACTTGTTCTTTTCCAAAGTGTTATAAAAAAAAGTACTATAAAAAAAGCTTTTAACTAGAAATTGGGCAAAAGTAACTGATTTTGAAGATTAGTTAACTTGTTTGCCTACTGACATTAATAATGTTGAAGTTTTGACATCGTTCATGTTTTTCTATATATACATAAATAAATTCTTGGTAAATTCACTTTTTTAAATAATCAGAAAAATGTCATATAAATTAGTCTGATCTCGTGCATGGATATCCAAAATACTAAGTGTTTTGTAATTTAAAGTTTATCGACAGCTGAAACTAAAAGAACTAAAATCATTAAGAAAAAATATATGATAACCTTCAACTTATAATGAATCTTGTGTTACTAACTTTTTCTGGTAAAAAAAATTCTTAGCTAGATAATAATTGTTTTGCGTTTGTATCTCTACATTTACTTATTTTGTAAAGATCTTATTTATTTAAGCAATCTTGTTGGACGGTGCGAACTTTAAAGGAGGTTGCTGGATAATCCGTCAAAAACTGCGTTACAAACTTTTCTGACCATCAAAATAGACCTGAAAGGTCATAGATACGTTTTTTTATCGTTCCCATTATGAATTGCACTCAGTTTCTCCTAATTATTAGTAACGTCTACCTTTTTGTATTTCAAAAGTAAGTAGGGTTAACATTTTGATAATATTGTAACACTTGCTATAGGAAATCGCTGCAACGAAAATGCTACTCCCTCTGTTCTGGTTTATATGTCGTTATAGAAGAAAATTTTCGTTTTAAAATAAGTGTCGTTTTATAATTTCAATGCATAATTTATTAACTTTATCCACTATTCTATTTTTCTATTGGTTGAAATGTGGTTAGGTGTATAGGTAGTTAT
>JABAYD010006688.1:0-20534 GCA_014822095.1 Diplotaxis tenuifolia | reverse complement strand
GCGGTTTGAAGTGGCGGCCGGAATTAGGGTTTTAGAACAAAGTGGCGGCGCGTATTGAAACGGAGCGTGAGAGCGCGTCTTAGATCAAATACTAGATATAAATACATGTCCACCTAATATTTATCCTAACAGGAAATGGATTTTCTTAATTGTACTATTAATTCAAAAAAGTTTGTGGAACATTCCAGAATTTTATTGGTAAAAATAAATATCGAATAAAAATAAATATTACAATCGTGGTTTGTAAACTTAAGTTCCCAACCACGCCTACTAATATAAATTAGCAAGACTTAGGCACGGGCATTTTGGGTACAGCTCTGTTCGGTTCTAGTTATTTAGATATCGATAGTTTAGGTAAGGACTAGAAGATTCATTTACTACTTTCCCTATTTCCAGTTCGGAATGAGGTAGTTCGGATTCGGTTTGGATAGTAAAACTAGGAACTGGAAAATACTACGAAAATATGGTTCTCTTTTGGTTTGGTTACAATTAGGATATTTTTAGATAATTGAGGTTAAATATTAGATATTTTGGTAAATATCATGTATTATGGATATATATCGAATAACTAGGATAATTTGAATAAAATTTTCTGCTTTTTTGGATTATTTTGAATATTTTGAATAAAAATATTTGGATATTTTTGGATACTTTGTTGTAAAGGTTTTATTGGTACATTCAAGTTTTATCTCGAATTCGCTGTCATTTGCTTATGAAAAATTATTTTTGTATATTTTGGCTTGCTATTAAATTTTGTTTATGATTTTTTATGAAAAGGAAAAAATAATTTCATTTAGTATTTGTATTCAAAAGGTTTGAAAACGAAAGAAAGTAAGCTATGTTTTAAAAAACAAAGGTTTTCTTTTTTATTTCATAAATATATAATATTAAATATAGTGTACTGAATTAAGTGGAATGTGTCAAATGAGAGCATAACATGACACACATAATAATTACAGCACAATAATTTTTAATATGTATATTTTTTTATTTTATTCCTACATGTGATACTATATACTAGCTTCAGATAATTGTACTTGTTTTTGCCAAAACGAAAATTATAAAAAGAAAACTAAAATAAAGAAAAAAAACAAAGTATGGAATTTATTTAAAAAAAAAGAAACTACAAAAACTGAAGAAACAAAAATAAAAAATTGAAAAGTTAAAAAGTATAAAATATCTATAACTTTTATAATATGTATTAAATTTGAAAAAGCAACTTTTATAATATACATACATTTTCAATCATGGAGTGTCACGGCCATTTTTCATACTTATACTCATCACCAAGACCTTGGACAATGTATTTAAGTAGATCTCGCTGCTTGCCAAGGAGGGCAAAACAATACTATTAATTCTAGAACATGCTCCATTGATAGTATTTGGGTCCAATTTAAAAAAATAACTGCATCTTAGATATCAGTATCTGCTTATTTTATAAATGTATCTATTGTAATTAAAAAGGTACCCACTTTGTAAAAAAAATTATGAGTCTACATACAGTTTTGTAACATCCACTTCGATTAAAAAATTCTCGGTACACACTTTTTCTAGGATCAATCTCGGTATACACTTCTCTTAAATACAATTTTAGTCTAATCTCATTTTCTTCCTCATGGGTGTTTTACCTAACAAAACTTTCACATGAACCCAGAAAAGGTTTGCTAAGTTCAAGTTCATTGCTCCCTCAATTACCCAAACTGTTTTCCCACTTAATTATAACTTATAAATTAGCATTGAATAAACCCATAAAACCAACCACCCATTAAACCCCTTTCGTTGCAAATTTGCAACGATGAAGACGATGATAAAACTCGAGAATGGCATCGTTAACATTTAATCGCAAAGCTCAATACCATGTCAGTAAAAGGAAAATATCCTGATTTTTGCAAAAGGGATAAATAATAATTATCATAAATATTCTACTCATAAAACATAAATATTTTTATATTACGAATTATATCACTGAAAAATTAGTAATATTCTTAGAAATTTATTAAGGTTACATCGAACGTACAAAATTTTATTTATAGTAAATATATTAAAATAAAACTTCAGCAGTATAAGAAATGTTAAAATATTTATTATTTTATTCTAAATATGAAATAAAACTAAAATAGACGTGAAATGGGTTAAATAAACATACTATTTTACTTATATTCTTACATTGTTATATAGTTATATTTATATAAATTTTCATTTAACAAGAGAATATTTAAAAGAAAAATAAATTCAATGTAAAAATAGGTTTTTGTGTAATATCGAAATATTATAAATCAACACAGTAAGAATTTAGCTTACAAGGGTTATTTTAATTTAAGTATATCATTATTAAAAATTATGATCTTATATTATTACCCAATAACCTCTTTTTTATTTATATTGAGAATTACTCTTTGAAAATTTAAAAAAATGTCTATGTATAAGATCTTAAACTAAAGATTTCGCTTTAATTTAAGATCAGCAATCAATTTCTTTAACATAAGTAATAAATTTAGAGCTAATTTAAAAATATTTGAATTATAATTTTGTATGCAGAAAAGATTATAATCATATTCAAAAAACAAAAAAAAGTATAAATTAGAATTCATGAAATAATATAGAATAATGACTGTTAATTTAATATTTATTAACAATTATTATTTATATTAATAATTCTATGTTCTAATAATAATAATAAACTGTAAACAGTAATTTTAATATTAAAAATTTCAAGACGCATTAATATTTATAAATAACTACTATTCATATTAGTTTAAAATTTATTATGCTAAACCACTAAAATAAAATCAAGTTGAATAACAAATAATTAAATGAACAAAGCCATAATGCGGGTCTGAATTATCTCAAATCCTTAAAAAAATAGTTTCATTTATAATAAAAATTAAATCATATAAACTAAGCTTAATAAAATTATAGAAAAAGGTTTAAAACACACAAAATGATTTTTATCAATATAAAGCAGGTTAAATTAAAATAGTAAAAATAAAATCAGTGAAAATAAGTTTAAAAACGGATTAAGTAAACAAAATCATAATACATATCATAACTATTTGGAATCTTCAAAAATATAATCTTATTTAAAATAACAAAGATAAATCATATAATTAAACTTAAGATAAGTTTCATTAAAATTTAAAAAATATAATTTATTAAAATCATAATTTTCATTCAGTAAAATAATTTGTTCAATAAATAATATTAAAAACATAAGATGAAAATATATCCACCCTTTAAAAAGTGGATCAAAATCTAGTTGACATTAAAATCAAATAAATTTTGGATTGGCCAAGCAACTTGTAATAAAACAAATTTGGATTCGCCAGGCAGCTTGTATAGAGGAGATCCACTAACTAAATTATTGGATCTGTGTGATTCAAGAAACAAACTCAAATGTGATTCAAGAAACAAACTCAAATAGTCAAAATTATCATTCTCTAGGTACGTGGAAGTCCAGAAATAGTGGTCTTATTAGACTACGGGCAATAAGGTTGTTGAATCTCATATTCAACAGTTTAATCCTCACAATGAGGTAGTTGAATATTTTGTGAATCATAAGTGGATTAAAACGAGTTGAAACAATTCAACATGTTGAATGTTGTAAGAATGGAGTCTACAAAGACGGCTGTCAACATTTGAAAGGAAGAAACATATGAGTGAGAAGAGCATCCCACAAAACTTATCTCTTTATTTTTGTGCTGTATTTTTATTGGCTATTACAGATCTTACATATTTTTTATCTCCTCCAATTATTGGAGCTCAATTATTTTGTAATAATTAATTTTTTTAGAAAATAAAATTTATATCAAAATTCGTAACTTTTTATGGTCTATAAATAGAGACTAATTTCATTACATTTGGACACATAAAAAAACGACCATTTAACAATAATTCCTATTAATCTCCAATCATTTTTTTCTTTTGTGTTTAAACTTCTTTTTTTATTAAATGGATCCTTTTCACACTCAAAATTCGAGTAATTTTCCTTTTAACTATCAAAATCTCAACAATTATCAGTTTCAAAATCAATCTTCAAACACTTCCCAAAATATACCAAACTATGGTTTTGCACCAAATTTCTTTATGCCATCATCTGTTCCAAGCTATCCTCCATATTATGGATCGATGATGCCATATTTATCTCAGAGACCTCCTATCTCTTCAACTTCAATGGGTAATGAAGTTGTTCCAAATATTGGAACAAACGAATTTCCAAAATTTTCTACACAAATAGGTCTTGGTGGCACGAGCGGTATAAATGAAGGCACTCGAAAAGAAAATGAAGAAGATCCGACTCATGCTCGTCGTAAAAGTCCAAAATGGACCACTGATAAAAATTTGGTGCTAATTAGTGGTTGGATTAAGTACAGAACTGACAGTGTTATTGGCAGGAACCAAAAAAGTGAAGCATATTGGGGAAAAATCGCTGAGTACTGTAATGAGCATTGCTCATTTGATCCTCCACGAGATGGAGCTTCGTGCAGAAACCATTACAACTATATCAACAAAAAGTTGAACAAATGGATTGGCGCATACGATAATGCTAAGCGTACGCAACAAAGTGGGTGGTCGGAGAATGATGTTTTAGCAAAAGCGCATGAAATATATTCAGGTGGTAAGAATGAACATTTCAATTTAATGCCAGAATGGCTTGCTGTCCGTGATCAACCACGTTATCGTAGCCAGGTAAGAGGAAACAGTGGTTCAAGTAGTGGATCTAAGAGATCCCGCGAGAATGATGCAAGTGACTCCAACTCTATCGGATCAAACTCTATAGGATCTAGTGCTCGTCCGATGGGGAGGGATGCAACAAAAAAGAAAGGTAAAAAGAAAAACAAGGACGCAACTTTGGAAATGGTCAGCGAAGAATGGAATGAATTCAAACAATTCAAAGAACAAGAATTGGAACGATTGGACACAATAGCCAAACGACAAGAGGAGGCAAACCAATTGATGCAAGAAAAGACTCAAGCTAAGAAGATGAAGATGTTCATGAAGCTGAGTGAAAAAGAGCATCTTGATGACAAGATCAAACAACTGTTGGAAAAGTTGAGCTGTGATCTATTTGAAAACTAGTTGATTACATATTTTTTCTTGTGTTTTTCTACTTGAATAAATAACTTATAAACCTTTATAAACTTTTATAAATAACTTATAAACCTCTTCTAATCAACTTATAAACCTCTATAAATCATTTTATGTCTTTATAAACACTTATAAGTCATTTATAAGTTGATTATAAGAGGTTTATAAGTTATTTATAAAAGTTTATAAAGGTTTATAAAGTGATTTATAAAGGTTTAGCTATTGTGGGCGAATCTAATCTTATCTATTAGTTTTGTCATTCTAATATTGATTTGAAATCCAAAAATATCAACCACTCAATTTTTTTATAAATAGAGACTCTTTAATTTAATAATGTGTGTTTGTTTTTTTTTGTCTACTTGAATAATATATGTTTGTCTTGTTCTACTTTATGTATGCTTCTTCCAACTTTAATCATTTTGTTTGTATGCACTCCGTGACTCTTAGCTTTTGTGGAAGAATCTAATCTTATCTATTAATCTTTTCATTTTAATATTGATTTGAAGTCCAAAAATTTCAACCACTCATTTTTTTTATAAATAGAGGCTATTTACTTCATAAATGTACCAACAACACAAAATCATAGCTTACAAAAATTATCAATGGATCCTTCAGAATTTCCTTTTGATATTGAAGCTTACAGTCTGAAATTGAAGAGAGATATATCCTTAATCTCTTTAGAGAGCATCGAAAAAAAATTGTTGAAGACCAAACACCTCGTAGCAAGAGGAAATACTTTAAAAGGGATCATGTCGCAGAAAATCTAAGGCTTATTGATGATTACTTTGCAAACCAACCAACATATGATGCTGCAATATTTCGTCGGCGAATATATCAAATATGAGGTACTACAGCATTGGAGTGCTTGCGTCGGTTCTGTAAGGGAATCATACCTGTATGAGCAAGAGTATCTTAGAGCTCCAACTCAAGAGGACCTTCAAAGAATTTGCACGTTAGTGAAATGCGGGGGTTTCCAGGGATGATCGGGAGTATTGATTGCATGCATTGGGAGTGGAAAAATTGTCCAACGGCGTGGAACGGTCAATTTACTAGAGGAGATAAGGGAACCACCACTGTTATACTTGAAGTAGTTGCTTCTCATGATCTATGGATTTGGCATGCATTTTTCGGATGTCCAGGAACATTAAACGACATAAATGTTCTAGATCGTTCTCCGCTGTTTGATGATGTTGAACAAGGAAAAACTCCAAGAGTTCAATTTTTCGTGAATCAATGTCCATATGATATTGCCTACTATCTAGCTGATGGTATCTATCCTTCTTATCCAACTTTCGTCAAATCAATCCAACTTCCGCAAAGTGAGCCAGAAAAGTTATTTGCAAAATATCAAGAAGGATGTTGCAAGGACATCGAACGTGTATTTGGAGTATTACAGTCTCGATTCAAAATTATTCGTGAACCAGCTCGCTTATGGGATATATCCGATTTGGTTATCATCATGCGGTCATGTATCATATTGCATAATATGATTGTTGAAGATGAACGAGATTCATATGCTCAACATTGGACTGATTATGATCAATCTGAGGCAAGTGGTTCTAGTACACCACATCCATTTTCGACTTAGGTGTTACCAATTTTTGCAAATCATGTGCGTGCTAGATCTGAATTACGTGATTCAAATGTTCATCACGAATTGCAAGCAGATCTAGTTAAACACATATGGGCAAAATTCGGAATGTTCCAAAATTAAATCGACTTTAAGTTGTGTGTGATTTTAGAGTTTTATTTTTTCGAATAAAATCTATTGTATCAATTAAGTTATGTGTTTTTGTTTGTTGTTTGTGTATTATATCGTATATATTTGAAATTTTGTAATTTTATTTATTTTAATAAAAATAATGTTGTATTTTTTAAAGATAAATAAAAATTATTAAAATATAATCTTTTTATTATTTATGTTAACTACATTTGCAATTATTATTTATGTAGCTAATAACAATATAAAAGATAACAATAATGATTTAAAAATAGTGGGATAAGGTATTGAATTTTATAAAACAAAACTATTGTAGAGGTTAAAAGTGAAGTGGATGTTGAATAGTTACGTGAAAGAGAGAAGATGATGTGGAATGTTAAAAAGAGAAAAGTAGGGTGTTGAATAACTGAAGATATCACTCGGCATAGTTGACCAAAAAAATAACTTGAGAACTAAGAGATCCACAACTACCGGAATTTTCCTAATTTCTTTTTTTGAAAAAAAAGAATTTTCCGAATTTGGTCAGCAAGTATATTCGCTAGATCGAAAAGTGATAAAAAATCAACCGTAAATAAGGTCTCTTGCACGTGCATGGCACAACTTCTACTCTATTAAAACAGAGTTTTTTTTAACTACTGATACAAGTTGTCATTTAAATTTAGACTCTTTCTAGAATGCTACAAATAAATAATTAATACACGTCATATAGTTGATTAGACCGCATTACTTAAATTAAACCGATACGATTAATATATGTAAACTAAATTAAAAGAAAAACTTACGGTTTATCAAAAATATGGAAATCTACAAATTATAAGAAACCAATAGATTTCATATCTTAATAGTCACTTAACAAATATGGAAATCTACTAATTATATGAAATCAATAGGTTTTGGAAATCGTAATATATCAGTTCCTTCAAAAATGGAAATCTAATAGATAAATGAAATTGATATTTTCAGGTGTTTAATATTTTTTTAAAAAAATCCATTATTAATCACTTATTTAAATCATGTACTTAAAAATATTAATGTATTTTAACATTAAATAACAATCACTTTGTTTTGATAAATTTCAATGTAAATCAACACCAAAACTCAAATTTAAAAACTAAAAACGCGGGTAATATTTTTGTTTTTTTCTTTACAAAACAAAATATTGCAATTTTTTTAAAATGACATCTTTTCAATTTTAAATTAGATTTTTGATTATTTGGGATTTTTTTGTTGGTAATTTCAGTTTATACTAATTTAATGGATCTAAAAACTAAAAACCAAAACCAAAAGATGAAAATCAAAAATAGAAATTTAAGAAATAAAAATCAAAAAACAAACTAAAAACTAATGCAAAACCAATTATCATCACAAATTTCATACTACTGATTTTATGCTAAAAGATATTTTAAATAAAGAAGAAAACAATTTTTTAATAATATAAAAATTTCCGCGCTTGAAAAACGCGGGTCAAAAGCTAGTTATAGTTTATTTTTGGTAGGAGACAGGAAACATGAATTTCTTACTTTTTATTCAAAACTTTAAAACGAGTTACAAGCAAATTTTCGAACATCCTCCAAAAACAATGAAACAACACTCTCTGGAACAACCTCCAAGAGATGTAAACCAAACGGTAAACAAAACGCATATTTAGCTAATCCATCCGCTAGGTGATTAGCCTCCCTATACACATGAGAAATCTTGACTGGCCAGTCTCTTTATATAAAACCATAGCACAGTTGTACTAGGAAGGACAGAGAATTAGAATCTTGGATCCCTGTCTTGAAAAAGCCCACAACACTCTCAGAATCAACTTCCACTTCCAATTTACGAATACCACGGTTCCATGCTATACACAGTTCATAGTATACTCCCCACAGCTCCGCCAACGCAGTCGAACAGATGCCAATGTTAAGTGCAAAACCTTCCTGCCACATTCCGTGCTCATCTTTCACAATCCCACCCGCTGTAGCAGGACCAAGGTTTCCTCTAGATGCTCCATATGTATTCAGCTTAAACCAACCATCAACACGTTTCAACCATGAGATCTGTTTCTCCACACGTTCCCAAGCCGGCAATGCTTTACTAAGTTTTGCATTCGCACTCATCACTTCTTGTGCCTTATTTTGAGGAACTGCACCATATCTCGACATTTACCTTCCTCACCAAATACATAGCTACACCTCTATTTCCAGCACCACCACACCGTTAGCGCAAAGAGTGTAGGCCATAGCTCTCGCCGTTGTGCCTTCCCCCCCTCCAAGATTCTCATAAAGCCATTCCATTAGAGGTTGATTTAGGAATCTGTGTTGCTTACTTGGAGGGACTAAACGCGTCCATAACCCTAAAGATGCAGGATAGCCTCGAAGAACATGAAAAGTAGTTTCGTACCTACCCTTACACAAAGGACACACACCATTCTCACTCAAGTGTCTGTGTTTCCGCTCCATATTTGTCATGATTGGTTAGTGAGTCACCAGCCATAAAAATACACGAACCCTTTCTGGAGCAATCACCTGCCACACCCGATAATAAAAGTTCTCCATATTCGGTTTCAGCTCAGCATCCTTAGTTAAGAATGCATAGGTTGATGTCACCGTAAATGATCCATCTTTACTTGCGCCCAACGACATTCTATCACGTGCTCCAGTGAACTCATCAATTACTAAAGAGGCCAATCTGAGGTGATTATCAACTAATATATATGGTTCAATCATCTGAATTAACCAACCATTATCACTCTGCCAAAGATCACGAGCTCTTACCTCCAAAAAGTCTTTTGGAATATCCACCAAACTTAACTCAGCGAGTGGTTCTTGCAACAACCACTTGTCCTTCCAAAACCGAACCTGGCGTCCATCTCCCATAACCCAAGACAAACCCGAAACAACAACCTGTTGAAGACCCAGTACTATACTCCTCCAAGTCGGCGACCACATTCCTTGAACTACCAACCATGATAGATCTTCTACCTCCCCTACGCGAAATTTGTTTCTCAGAATCTTAACCCATAAACCATCTTGCGTGTTTAGCAACCTCCAACCCAACTTAGCTAGCAGAGAAATGTTCATTTCTTTAGCTAATCTTATTCCAAGCCCTTCCTCTGCCTTGGGTTTGCAGATATTTTCCCAGGAGACCAGATGTTGTTTCATGTTTCCCTCACTGCTTCCCCAAATAAAAGATCGAGCAACCTTATCCAACTGATCTAATATAGATATTGGAAGAGCTATTGTACTCATAGTATGTATTGGGATAGAGGAAAGGACTGACTTTGTAAGCGTAATCCTCCCAGCTAGGCTCAAGAATCACCTCTTCCATCCAGCAAGTTTAGAGGAAACCCTCTCAATTACTTCCCCAAACGTCTCCTTATTAATCCTCTTCTAAAAAACAGGCATGCCCAAATATTTACCCAACTCTTTAGTTCCTTTGATACCACTTTCCCTGCTTATTTGATTCGCCAGATCTCTGTTCTCAGAGAAAAAGATTAGAGACTTCTCCAAGCTCACTTTCTGTCCTGATGCTTCACAAAATCTCTCCAGAACTTTCCGAATCACCTTAATCTGTGATACTTAGGCCTCTGCAAAAAAAGATCAGATCATCTGCAAAGCAAACATGTGATAGGGATGGGCCACCTCTAGATAGCTTGATCGGCTTCCACTCCTTCTTGGCTACAGAAAACTCAATTTGATGGCATAATCTCTCCATACAGAGGACAAATAAATACGGTGATAGGGTATCACCCTGCCGAAGTTCTCGTTTAGGTTTAAACTCTTCTATCTTCTCCCCATTCCACAATGAACTCATTCTTGGATTCGTGACGCATCGCATGATCCATTGGATCCATATCTCTGGTAACTTTGCTGCTCTTAGGGTGTCTTCTAAGAAGTCCCATATGATTCAGTCATATGCTTTCTCTAGATCTAGCTTAAGAAGCATCAAGCCTCCACGTCCTTTCTTTCTTCTCATCGAATGGACAGCTTCCTGGAGCGCAACTATATTATCAGCGCTGAGTCTACCTGGGATAAAGCTAGCTTGCGCTGGACCAATGAGTTTAGGCATAAGTTTCTTCAATCTCATCACCATTGCTTTCGTGATTGTCTTCAATAGGACGTTACACAAACTAATAGGTCGAAATTGCATCATCATTTCTGGTTTAAGCACTTTTGGGATTAGGACTAGCATTGCATCATTCATACCCTCTGTGAGCACTCCAGATTCAAAAAACTCAAGTCTACATCTAGTTACAAACTCTCCCACTACATCCCATGAGTCCTGATAGAAAACGGGTTGGATGCCCTCTGGTCCTGGAGCCTTAAATTTTCACATATATCAAACCGAAGTCTCTACATCTGCCGCAGAAAACGGTTTATTCAAGATCTCCTTTTCCTCCCTTGTAAACTCTGTGAATCCTTGTTGGGGAAGATTCTCTGTGTCCAACTCAATATCATCAGTTGAGTAAAGTCTCTTATAATAAGGTATTGCCATCTTCTCTAACTCTTCCGACTGATGTATCCACCGACCATCATTATCCTTTAGCGTTTCAATTCTATTTTTCTTCCTCCTCACAATTGTGCTTGTATTATAGTAATTAGTGTTTCTATCACCAAGTACTATCCACTTTTCACGAGATTTTTGATACCAAAGAACCTCCTCCTGCTCAAGCACAACATCCAACTCTTTCTGAATCACCGTTTCTCGCAACAATAAGTCATCAGTTGGATTTCTCTCCAAACCCTCTTGAACTCCCTTCAGATCTTCAAATAGTTTCTCCTTACGGAGTCTCACATCTCTGAAGATTTGTTTGTTCCATTTCTTCAATTTCATTTTCAAAGCTACAAGAGCATCTGGTGTTCGTAAATCTCCATTCCAAGATGTCGAGAGAAACTATTTGAACCCTTCATGCTTGATCCATGCCGCTTCAAACCGAAAAGGTCCCCTCCGTGGGTTACTTCTCTGCTCTGGCTCTAGTTGCACGTATAAGGCTCGATGATCTGATGCTAGAAACAAAAGATGAGTAACTACTGCTTCTTGCCATCTGACCCTCGTCTGAGCACTACACAAGACCCTATCCCAGCGTTTTGCCACCAGGTTACGAGTCTCCTTACCTCGTCTCCACGTAAACGTGTCTCCCCTGAATCCCATATCCACCAATGCTAGCTCATTTAGCCATTCTCTGAAATCTAGAGAATCTGGTGAAAGTCTACCATTCCCCCTAATCTCTCATCCAACCTCAATATAGTGTTAAAGTGCCCACCAATCAAATCTGTTCATGGATGTTCTCAATCACTATTTTCAGTTGACCCCATAATCCACTCCTACAACTGACTGTAGGGGCAGCACATACAGCTATAAGATTGATTACCTCCAATCCAATCTCCGCATGAGCATGAATAAACTGCTCTGACGATTCCATGATCTGTACATTCCCAACATGACTCCTCCACAGAAGCCAAATACCACCAATTTGACCAACAACATCCACACAAAAATAATTATCAAAACCTAAGCTTCGACAGCTCTTCATCGCTTTTTCTCCACCCGCATGAGTCTCAAACAATGCAAGAAAATCCGTGTTGAACTTCTTCAAAATATATAGAATAGAGCGACTGAATTTGTGTTTATTCGCCCCTGGCAATTCCAGAATATGCAATTCATCATCTTTGTAATGATTAGGGTCAATTGAATTACCGGGGTCCCCCGTCATGCGAGAGCCAATCTCCTATCCTCTTCATGCGAGCTCGTGCTATGTTTCTTCGCCGTGCCATTGATATTGGTCTCCATCGGATTCTCCAGAGGTTCATCTCGTAGCTGCAAAGGTCTGGATATAATGCCGATTCCCTCAACATTCTCCTTGGACACACCTCCAGCTCTCCCCGCATCAACCTTCTCAACTCTCAGTCATTTCCAAGATTCCGAAAGACTGACTTCCCCTTTAGTTGGGCCAAAGACCAAACCTCTGGTGGGCCGATTTACTTGCTTTTTGGGCTATCCTCTCCCTCCTTCTACCATTTTCTTATTTCCGTCCCATTTCTCTTTAAATACCCCTTTCGAAGGACTTGTGAGATCCTTGCCCCCACCAAAGATTAGAGATTCCTTTCGTTGCAAGCTTTCCTTATTCTTGTTTCCGGTAATATTCGTATCATGATTCTCCTTATTATCCTCCCCAAAATTAATATCCTCCCGTGATTCACTCAGATCCGTATCCATCTCTAAGCTTCCATATTTGTTAGCCAATGCAATATTCCCGGTCCCCTTGATTTGTGGAGGATCTTGAGTTTTCCGGTTTGCCTCTCCACTAGTCTCACCGATCAATCGAACCACCGGTCTTGACATCGCATGTGTTCCTCTTCTCTGGACCCTTGCCGGAATGAATCCATCCTCCTGCACAGAAAGATTCTGTCTTATGTCTTGTCGAATACTTGGTTGAGAGGCTTTATGTATCTCTAGATTAGCCAATTTCTCCGCAATGGTTCTAGGGCATCCATGAACTAAATGACCATAGATTCCACACTTTGAACAGGTTTCTGACATACCATCATAGGCTACAAAATATCTCTCTCCATTAATTAGAATTGTTCCTTTTAATGGTCTTGCGAGATTCACTTGCACACCAATTCTAGCAAACCTTGCTCTTTCAAACTTCAAAGTGGTTAGATCTACTCTAATTGGCTTCCCTAACCCCTTAGCTATCCCCATGAGGATCGATCGATGATTGAAATTCACTGGGATGTTTGACAATCTGATCCAAAACCGATGTCGTAACAATATCATCTTTCAAGGGGTCAAACTCTGGTGACCAAGTTCTCACCATGAGGTAACTACAAAACGCCTTCCATGGACCTCCTGTCAACGCCGCTAAGTACTCATCTTCCCTTTCAAATCGAATCATGAAGAATTGTTGGGGTAGATCCATTACGTGCATTGCTCCCTTTGGCATCCCATTAATTGCTTCCAGAACCCCAGACTCTATTGTAATGGATGGTTCACCATCTTCTCCATCCGGAAACTCCACTCGCAGCCTCTCCGGCACTGGCATACCCCCTCCATTCGAGCCCGCTACCTTTGATGCATACGAAATCACCACATACGGCGGTTCTCCAGGTGGTCGCGCTCTCTCCCCCACATCCCTCATGGCCGCATCCCCCAATCCCGAGTCTCTCTCGCCGCCGTCTCCCAAAACCCTAGATTCGCCTCTCTCCATTATTTTAACATTTTTGGCACAACTTTATAGTTGGCCTTGTGCTTATATTTTTACTAGGTGTTTTAACATAATTTTCTTACAAATATTTATTAGTATATATGTTTTTTTGTAGGTTTTAAGCATTTTTGGTCGTTTTAGCGTTTAAATATTGGATTTAGAAATCAGTAGAAGTTGCATATGTACATATTGCATACGTGTGGGCTGCAACGTACAATCTCAAAGTTGTGGGATAAAAAACAGAGTATAAATCAGAACTTTTAAAGTTTGGGATATCTTTGAAGATATACAAAGAACATGGACGAAATATGAAAAATCAGAGAAAATGGATCTTCACCCATCGAGAGTTTCGAATCGATCAAAGGGGGGGGGGCAATGACAAAAATCGATCAATCTTACATGTTCAGTCCAAAGCATGAGCAGTTCCATCAGTAAGCTTTCAATTGATTTGACTACCTTATGTCACCAAAGTTGACTTATCTTTTCCGTCACGGAACCGTTTAGAACTCCAAAGTTAAGCGCGCCTGAGCTGGAGTAGTGAAATGATGGGTTAACTATTGGGAAATGAATCGCAATACCGTGTCAGTGAGGCCAAAACAAGGGAAAAATTCACGTGGTGATTGCAGAGTCAGTAAACAAGACTCTAGAGCCTTGAAAAAATTAACGCACCATCCTAGTATGATCCTAGGTGCAAGGATCAAGCCCCTGAATGCTCTCCACCAATCGTGATGATGAAACAAGTAATGGATTGAGTTGATACTTCTAAGAGGTGTGAAAAAATGCTCTTAGACTAATCATAACATAAACAAGACAAGCAATGATCAAACAGGATTCAGAGAATTCTTGGGTTTTTAGAAAAGAGTTTGATGATCTTATTGAGGGATTTTAGTCCATAATATAATGAGAAGAAAACTGTACATGCAAAGCTTATTGGAAACACACAAAACAATTAAAACAAAGGCTACGTTCAAATTAAAAAAAAAAAGAGAGAAAAGGCTCCTTGTGTCTACTTGGTCAACAATAAGAAAAGAAATGGGCATGGTTTCATCAAGAGGCTATTGTAAAAGTGTTGTGTCCAAGCCTCGTTAAAAACCTTATTTTGACAAAATCCAAAGGGACAAAACCAAAAGGAAAAGAGTGCAAATCACAACACCTCTCTTGATGAATGTCTTAGATGGCTTGAATCACAACCAGTGTGGTTGTAAATCCTTGTCTTTTGGGGTATCCACGAAAATGCATCCACAGGGTTGCATACATTCAGGTTCATCCACCAGATCCTTGTCTTTTAGAGTATTCACGGAAATGCATCCACGGGGTTGCATCCATTTAAATCCATCCACCAGATCCTTATCTTTTGGAGTATTTACGGAAATGCATCCGCGGGGTTGTATCCATTCAAATCCATCCACCAGATCCTTGTCTTTTGTTTCCTCAATTTCAAGGTGTTCTATCTCTTCAGTTCCTTTGCTGGTCAAGATCATATCACGATCACTATAACGGGATGGGACCCATAGGTCGAGAGAGCAGACTTGGGTGGCCCTTTAGTCATGGACGGGCGGGGTGTTATATAATGTTTCTTGAAATTTGACGGCATAGACAGAAAAGAAGACATGTCACTGGTCGTCCCAGTGAGAGAAGAGATCGACAGTGAACAATAGGCAAAATATAAGTGATACCATACAAAGATTC
Source organism: Diplotaxis tenuifolia (assembly GCA_014822095.1). Taxonomy (NCBI): domain Eukaryota; kingdom Viridiplantae; phylum Streptophyta; class Magnoliopsida; order Brassicales; family Brassicaceae; genus Diplotaxis; species Diplotaxis tenuifolia. Next base: position 4,848 of record JABAYD010006688.1, on the reverse strand, counting down.
GTGCTTGGTTGAAGGAGCTACTGCAGAGAGAGAAGCTCGACAATGTAGTTACAGTCGTGAAAAAGAGACGCAAATGCAGTTTGGTGCAGAAACGCACTTTAAAATGCAGTCAATACCTCGAGTCGCAGCAACTAGCGTTTGGCATTTGGAGTTTAGTGTTTAGCGATTGACACAGATTTTTAAGGTGGCATAGATATGTTTTAAGATAAAAACCCTAGAGGATCATCGAGTCACTTATCATCTTTTTGATCTTAGTTTGTAAGAGACTGTAAGAGAGAATCTCCTTTGGGGAGATATATGTTAAACTATGTTGTTTTCTTGTATATAATTATGTCTTCTTCTTCCTTTTTCTCTTTATCTTCTGCAATATCTGAATAGCTGAGCACTTGGGATTTTGGATTTCAAGGAAACTTAATGGCTTGTTGATTTAGGGATGTTATATTTGGAATTTATCTTGTGGTTCTTCATCTATGATTATTCTTAATTCATGAAACTTGACTAGCTACCTAGTTTCTGAGATTAGTTTGTTTCTGCCCAGAAAGTGTTTGGTAAAATGTTTAAAAGAAATTTAGATGAGCAACGTGTTCTTAACCAACGAAATGTGATGTTATTACACTTTATGAACATATCAAACCCGTTTGAGTGCTTGTTTAGAGTTTGAAACTCAACATAAGTTATTGTGGCGAATTCTATAACATAGAGTGATAGTGCTACAAATGTAGGTTGACTCTATCATCGTGTTTGAAGCCAATAAAATCCTCGGAATCTATTGCTTTATGTTTTGGATCTCTTGATTAATAATTCATGATATCTTACAAACCGATTGTCTTTCATTGTTCAAATGGATACGGAGATACCAAATTGATTCGCAGAGCCAACATGAGTCTGTTTCTTTGATATAAAAAAAAATCTTACAAAACTGATCAATCTTATTATTTTGTTTACTGCTTTGATATTTCTATCTTAGCTTTAACTAGAAACTAATAGCCTATTTCTTGATCCTCAATCCCTGTGGATTCAATCCTCAGTAATACAATGAAATTCTTATTTGAGAGAGTTTCTTGAGATTAATTTGAGCATATAATCTTTTCAGGTTCAATCTTTAAATTTCTCCAAAAGAACCAATGCTGACCAAAACATACCCAGACCTGCAATGACTCTCAAACAACTTTATACACAAATAAGACTCTAAAAACAGACCTATATCATTTAACTACAAGTAAAAATCGTTATCTAATATATTATTTTAGAGTCCTATTTGAAATTTACATTGGCATGTTTTAAATTTACTTATTAAAAATGTTGTAACCAAAATATGTTGCATATACAATTTAATAAGGTAACTAATATATTAAAATTAAACTAACCTCCATAAACTTATGGTACAATTCTATATATCTTATCAATTATGTTAAACTTAATATTTTTTGAACAAATCATTAATATCTTGATATAATATTACATTATGTGTTTTGATTTCTCTCTTTTGCCTGTAATTTGGAGTGTTGTTTATATACACGGAATTAAAAGGTTGCGACGCATATCACATCTAATTCTATATACATTTTCATTTCTATTAAAATATGTTGATACACTCCCTATACTTATGGTATAATTCTATATATCTTATTAATTAATTTAAACTTAATATTTTTGAACAAATCATTAATATCTTGATATAATATTACATTATGTGTTTTGGTTTCTCTCTTTTGCCTGTAATTTGGAGTGTTGTTTATATACACGGAATTAAAAGGTTGCGACGCATATCACATCTAATTACTATATACATTTTCATTTCTATTAAAATATGTTGATACACTCCTTTCAATATTTTGGTTTATCAAATTTACATAATTTCTTAAATGTAGTAAATAATAACACTCACTGAAATTTTCACCCAAATAAAGGAAGTAAGTAAAATCTAATATATCATTTGTATTTAAACTTTATATATTTACAATGGACATAAATCCAAAAATAATTTTGTATCTACATTTTTGACCTATGTCTACGCATACCAACATTTCATCAATCATCATATTTAGGTGAAAATAATGATGACACAATAACATAAAAGGTTGTAACTTTGAACTTGAAATTATTTAATACCTTATATATCATAGTTATTATGTATAGTGATATAAAATATAAATATCGTCATCTGTACCCAAACACTAATTTCAAAGCTTACAAATATATTTAATTTCATTTAAATTATAATACATCAAACAAAAAAATATGTTTTTGTAAATTGGGTTGGAAATTTGAAAAAGTGATGTATAAGATATAATATATATATTTAATATAAATAAAAAATAAATAAAAATGATATAATATAAAATGATTCTAACAAATTAAACATGTTATCTTTTAAAAATAATTAACTTTTATCGTGTTTATCATAAACAAGATAAAAATTGAACTACAAATATAATTAAAAAAAAATACAAATCTTTATTATAATAAATTTATAAAATAATCCCTCCCTTTTAGAGAGCGGGTTAGAATCTAGTATATTATTAAAGCAGGACACCAATCTATTGGCTTTGGCTTCCGGGTTCTAGGTTCTGGGTCATATGATTCCTCTTGCCTCAGGGTAAAAAGGAAAACTTCTAATAAATATGATCATTCAGATATAGTAAATTTTTTTTATAAATTAATAATGTGAGAATTTAAAATTTTTAATTTATAGATATATTAATTTATAAATTTTCCTTAATTATAATTTTTATTTTAAAATATATTTATTCTCTAATAAGAAAAATAATTGATTCTACTGCATAGACATTAATTATTATTTTTTGAAATTTGATATTTATATTAATTTTATCATATAATTTGGTGTATGTTATATATATATTGCATAGAATTAATTGTGGTTTTAGATATAATATTACTAAATCTCATCAAAAATATATTAAGTGTAAGAAAATATAAAGATAATTCCCTTGTGGATACAAAACAAACAATATAATGATAGGTTCGTATTATATAAAATATGCTTAAATATAAATTATGGCAACTATCTCAAATAGTCCCTTTTAAGTTTTTGTCACAAAATATCTATAGAAAAATAAAATAACCAAAATAACCCCTTTTATTTTGAAATTCTAATATTTTCTCATTTAAAAAAAAATTGAAACTTCATGGCCAAAATCTTACCGCTAGTTTCCCAACCTTCCCAAATCTCTCTTTTCCTTTCTGAGCTGACACTTTCAAATATACCCAATCACCAATATTAAACACCACTTCTCACCTCGATTGATCAGCGTACTTCTTTTGTCTATCCTACGCTTTCTTCATATTGGTTTGAATGATCTCTAGCTTTGTCATAGTCTCATCTACAATTGCATGTCCAAACTCGCTCCTTTCTCCAACTTCAGTCCAGCATAAAGGTGTTTTACATGGCCTCCCATAAAGCGCCTCATATGGTGCCATACCTATGCTAGAATGATAGCTGTTGTTGTAGGAGAACTCGATTAATGGCAAGTGCTTCTCCCAATTTCCTGCCCAATCCAATATACACATTTGCAGCCTTTTCCACTAACTCTGTGAGACTTTCGTAGTTTCCGACTGCCAACCTATTTTCTAGTTCTGGTTTCAAATCGAACAGAAAATTGGATATCATTGTCTCCTCATCATCTTGTCCTCGTAATACATGTCGTCGCAGTCGCATAAATTTAGATTCATACTCTCTAACTGTCTTGTCTCCTTGTACCAGATTAGAAAATTGACGTTGAAGCCTTCGCTTAAACTTAGGGGTAAAATACTTGTGCTCAAATTCCTTTTTAAATGCTGCCCTCTGCTGCGTATTTATCCAAATAATATATAGCCATCTTTTTCTTAGGCTCCTCGGAACATGTAAGGGTCTCAAAGTTTTTCCCCATGGTTCAAAGCCATTGATCAGCTTCAAAAGGATCTGGCCCTCCTTGAAAATGTAGTGTCTTCATGTTCTTCATGGCAGTTATCAAAGGTAACATCGGTGTAGCAACCGTAGGTTGTGGTGGCATGAATGGTTGAGGCTGCACTTGAGGTTGTTGCAGTGACCTCGCTATTACATCATGAAGCATCTTTAGAGTGTTTTCCATTCCTACTCCTTGTGGCATTTGATTCTGAGCTTCTAGTTCAATCGGGTTGTTCCTCTTTATTGGTATTGGTTCTTGAACACTTGACTCACTATCATCTGTTTCCGGTTCTTCCCTTGCAGTACGGTTCGGTGGAAGGTGCTCCTCTCGTGGCCTCGACTGATCATGTCCAAACAGATTATTGTTTCCCACTATGTTATCCTTGCTGGAGTCTTGGTTCGTGTGTGCAAGTGTTCACACTCTTCCCTTGGATTCATATCCCAGCCCTCTTCTTCTTGAAACTCTGCATGTATCCATCATCCAATCATGTCCCCCCTCACTCTTTCCCTTCTTTGCCATCTGCAATCCACAAACAGGGAATTTACTATTTAGAATATTGAAGCGGAACTCTGCTGGTTTCCTAACACATCTTTTGCGACACAGTTAACCCAATAAAACTCGGAAAAATACGTGATTGATCACATGATCTAAAACCATGCTTTGATACCACCTTTATAACACCCCCGAACCATTTAAGACATCGGGCAACAATCAAACAAGAACATGCCCAAATGACCTTACTCTGTGAAGTTCAGAAATGTTAATGCGGGTTAAAATTAGACTTTCCAAATCACAAATATAATTATGCATTTCGGAATATCCTTTCAAAACTCGTTTCCTCTAGTACATAGAGTTGTGTTAGGTTGGACAAACCTAATATCAGATTCAACACGCCACGTATATAAAACATACTTTGTCTTATATATATATATATATATAT
>JABAYD010006687.1:0-16923 GCA_014822095.1 Diplotaxis tenuifolia | reverse complement strand
TGAACTTTTCTTGTTAGAGGTTTTAGTCAACACAATTACAATTTATACTTTCTGAAATCTTAAAACTTTGACAGTGTGACATCAAAGATTCAAATTTAGGCTCTTCAAACTCTATTGACACCACAAACAACTTAACCAACAAAATATTGATTTAGGTCTTGCAGATAACCACAAAACAAGGAAGCAAAGCTTGAGAATTAAGCAAATAAAGCTCCTCAACATTAGTATACAAACCAACTTTACCCGCCAAAGAATCAAACCCATTCAACCCACCCATCTCCTCCACATTCTCCACCGGCCTATGAACCCTCCCTGCTATCACCCTACACACAATCAACGCCTTCCTCTCCCTCGTCCCATCACCACCGTCCATCGCGATCGACTCAAACGCCCTCCCACTCGTCGACGCCGTGAAAACCCCGATCCCGTTATTCATCTCCCGTTTCACCGAGAACCCGTTTCTTATTATCCGACAAACACAGCACTTCTCCGACGAGCATAGACTCGTGCACCCGTTTATTCCTAGAACGCACGCGACGGTGGTCCCGTGGAACCTAAGCAGCTCGTTCCCGTCGGCGATACATCTCGGGTGCTTCTTCTGTAGCTTGCTTGCTCTGTTTTTGACAGAGTCTCTGTACTCCTCGAATCTCGCTAGAGTCTTTTGCATGTTGTGTACTTTTAAGATACGATCGATTCTTACACACTGATTCTCTGTTTTTAAACAGCTTGTTCTGCATATCATCTCCACTATCTTTCTCGACGAATCTCCTTCCACGAGCTCTGTCACTGCGAAACTCAAAAGATTAAATTTTTAGAGAGATTTTATTGAAAGTTAGAAACTTTATATAGTCAAAAAATAAAGTTTAAAACTTTATGACATAAAAGTACGAAACTTTTGGTTTGTTTTTGCAATGTAATAAACTTTATGACATAAAGTACGAAACTTTTCGATTTGTTTTGCGATGTGATTGTTATTTACCGGCGTGTTTGGTGAGATGATGAGTTTCTGCAGCTTCGAGTTTACTAAACTTTTCGCCACATTTATGGCAAGAAACAGAGGAATCGTCTCCGTTGACGGCGGAGTATCTCCTGCTCTGTTTAAACGCTGCTTCTCTCTCCGACGAAGCCTTTCTGGACGCGTGGCTCCTGTTAGAAGAGGAGTAATGCACCGGAGTGCCCGGTCTCAGAGTCCCCACGAACTCTCTTGCTCCGGTGGGGGAGTCTACGTCGCCGGCGGCGGCGGCGGTGATCTTGAGCTCAGAAGTGGAGTTGCTGAGGATGACCTCGTGAGTAATGGGGTTGAGAAACTCGCTGCTTCCTATAGAACGAGGGCTAGAGCAAGTCGTTGGCTTTTCTAAATGTCGGTTGCTTCCGTGGATAACGTCTTTGAGATTTGCTATGGATCTTGAGCAACCCGACCGGTAAGTTGTTCTCTTGGTGGGTGTGATAGCATTAGGAATCTCTTTTCTTTTAGTACTCGGGTCGTGGACATCGGAGGGATCTGATTTGCAGTGGAGAGATTTCTTGAGTGAGAACCAAACACTAGGTAGCTTCTTGTTCTTCTTTTCGGTTCTTGTGTTTGATTCTTCCATTGTTGGATCCTCTCTCTCTCTCTCCACAGTTTTTTTGAATTGTGGAGGATTTAGGGGAACGAAAGAAGCAACAACGAAAAGAATGATTGAAATGAAATGTTAGATAGTGTTACTATATTCAGTTTTTCAAGGTTTAAAAGAAGGGGACCAAGCCATGACTTCTCTTTTGTTGTGTCAAGACAACAAGATACGCAAAAGTAAAAGTTTAAAACTAATAAGGTTGAATTTGAATATAGCAGAAAATTATCAACATAGTGATGGTACTTAAGGTAACTTAACTATCTTATGGACCATATATAGACACAACAGTGATTGTACTTAACTAAGTTAACTATCTATGAGTTGGCAATACAATTAGGTACCTTAACTATCTATTGTCAAGTTGCTTGATACTATTTGACTCACGAGGCTATACTGTACATGATTTTGGTTGTCTCTTGGCTATACATACGAGTACGGCCTCACATTTCCTAAATGTAATGCTTCCAATATATTGAATAGTTTGAATTATATTTAGAATAGTGAAATCTCCACATACTGTCGGGCCAGAAGGACTCTTCCACGTTATGTATTGTCCTTCGGACAACAATCTGACTGAAGAAACAAAAAAAAAATGGAAAGTTGATTTGACCAATACCAACAAGTACAAACCAAATTTAACTGGTTCTCACATTATTTTTCATTATGAACAGAAGAAGATTGATTCTGATATAGTACCCTTAGAAAATGATCTGATTAATTAAATTTCCCATTATAAGCAAATAATGATTTTGTTGTGGTTTTTATGTAGACATCTCTACGTCCCACATTAATGAACAATTTATTAAGTGTGATCCACCTATTTTTTCTTGTTAGAAAGGTTGGTAACATCCATGGCCAATCCCACCACCACGCTCATGACATGCACTTTTCGAATGTCTCTATCCTGTTTTCTTTTGTTTGTTATCCATCCTTGGAGAAACTAAGCGAAAAATTGTAGCTTCATTTTATTGTAAATGATAAATTGGAATTCCTTTTTCTCGTAGAATGAACTCAGAAACAACAATTGGTTACGTTCTAAACAAAACAAAAGGAAAATTATTGAATAAACATTTGTGCATGTTTTAAGCAAAAAAAAAAACATTTGTACAAGTGAATTAGGATTGCCGAAAACGTCATTCACAATTTGAAACTGTAAAACAATAATAGAACATGGACTTGACCCAAAGCAACATGGGCCAAACAATGTTAAATTAAAAGATTGTTCTAATTTGGGCTACAATTAAAAAGCCCAAATTAGCCCATGTAAACATCCATTGAAACAGTCCGAATTCAAGAGAAACAAAAAGAAAGTGCCTAACCGAACGAAACTAAATCATCAATCTAACGGTTACAACTATCGATCCGCGCAGTGTCATATGATTGGTCACGGATACTAATCTTCTCCACTATATATCAATACTCATGGCGGGTTTCGCTGTAGCAAACTCATTATTGTTATCGTCTCAATTACTCTTCGTTGTTCGTATACTTTTCTTTCCCTTTCTAGAGAGTTCGATAGAGATGGCGGGTCGTGGAAAACAACTTGGATCTGGCGCGGCGAAGAAGGCTACATCTCGCAGTAGCAAGGCCGGACTCCAATTCCCTGTGGGTCGTATCGCTCGATTCCTCAAGGCCGGAAAGTACGCCGAGCGTGTTGGTGCCGGAGCTCCGGTTTACCTCGCCGCCGTTCTTGAATACCTCTCCGCAGAGGTAATAATCATATCCTCTTATCTCGATTAATTTTGCTTTTTCTTTTCGAATTTGATGATCTAGCGCATCTAGGTTTCTGGGTTTTCGATCAAGTTTCAATCTTGCGTGTGATTGTGTTTTTTTAACGGATCTGGTATGATTGATTTGTGTATAGGTGCTTGAGCTTGCTGGGAACGCGGCAAGAGATAACAAGAAGACGAGGATTGTGCCACGACACATTCAGCTTGCGGTGAGGAACGACGAGGAGCTGAGCAAGCTACTTGGAGATGTGACGATTGCTAATGGAGGAGTGATGCCAAGCATCCACAATCTTCTTCTCCCAAACAAGAAGGCTGGTTCCTCTAAGCCTGCCGATGAAGATTAGGAGGAGATTGTAAGTCACAAAGCCTGATAACACTGGTTAAGAGGGAACATGCAATGATAGTAGATTACGGTTTACACAACAGCTGTGTGGATGTAGTAGTAGTAGTTTGTTTCTGTTGTGTGAATATATGAAAGAATTCTCTTCTGCTTTAGGTGTTTTTGTAATACTCCACTTTGTTGATTATTGCAATGGCTTTGATATATTCATCTTCTTAAAACACCAAACTTACAACCCCAAATCCAGACTCACAACTCAGAGGGTATTCATCAATGGAATGTTGTTAATATAGATTTGCACATTCACACACTCAAGACTCCATCAAACGAAATGAAAAAAACAGACAAAGATAGTTTTTTTTTGTACATCCACACCTGAGACTCTAAAAATACACACACACACAGGGAAACTGAGTTGAATAACAAAATAACATACATAATAATGAATGATGAAATGAAACATAATATTTCAAGACTGGTGCACGGGATAGGCTGCGGAGGAACCAAAGTTGGGGAATGCATCACTCTTCTCTCTGTGTCCTGAATCCACCTGCCTTTAGGTGTTGTTGTTCTCTAATACTCCTGCTTCTGTTGAATATTCAGTGGCTTCCTTTAAACATAACTCAGAAGTATTCTCATCAACGGAACATTGTTAATATAGAACTGCGCATTCACACATTCAAGGCTTGAACAAACGAAAAGCAAAACCAAGTAAACAAGATTGGTTTTGCACATCCACCCTTGAAATACTCGAACACATACGAAAGAGACGGTAGTTTTCTTTGACCTGATCAACTGTTTTCACAAGTTGATGAATATAAATACTGGTGAGGGTTCATCATGAACGCTCTTCAGTGGCTTGAAACAAGGTCAAGAGTTCTTAAATAGAGGGATTATTACATCTCAAGACATTCTCAAGTCTCTTTTCCATAGCAAACATTTTCCAGCAGTGGAAGATTTCTCAGTTTCATGATAAGTACCTTCGTTAGGAATTAGTTTTTTTGTGGAAGGTCAAAGGTTTGGCCTAGATCATGCAACGAGTCACAATATCTAATCTCCATCTCCTCAAGGTTTTGGATAGTGAAAAAAAGTCTGTCTCATTGATAGTTTGAAGCTTGCGCACATCCTAAACTCAAGTTGTTTAAGAGAGATACCAATCTCAACCGTAGATGTACTTGTAATTCTGAAAAGATACCAAATTGACAAGTAGCCTTTTTTTTTTCTTTTACATTTTTCAACCTCACTGCTTAGATATGAAACTTTGTAGAATCCATTGTGGATCGAGAAGTTTGCACATATATGAAATCCCTGTTTTGCATTGTAAAACAGGTACAAACCTATAACCAAGGGATTACTAAAATACTGTACAGTTTTGTAGGGGAAGTTCTTCTCATTTGCGACAAAACACAATTTTCTTTATCAAAGGCTATTTACAAACCAAGCGCTCGTAGCTTGGTGGTAAAGGAGGTACAGTTATACTGTCCGCCATTCGGGTTCGAGTATTGGCCACAATGGATTTAACATCCCTTCCGTTAGGGCGCTGGACCCTTAGGATATTTACAAAAGAAAATAAGTTCTACTAAACTAAGAACTTACGGGACCATTACAGAATCTAAAACAGCTCTTTTGCTTTTTCATTGATTTCACATGAACTCGTGACATATTGCAAAGTATCTGAGACAGAATCGAACAAAGAGATTTGTATTGTAATTGGACGGTTCGGCCGATATCTCTACGTCCATGAGCGTGAATGAGCCATGTAATTTAAGATCAGAGAAAAGGGTAATTCAGGTAAAATTAAATGTAACTTTTTCTGAAAAGAATCTGTTCGTCTGAATTGCCAAGTTGCCGACGTATAGTACTTTACCGACACATGCTGTTTAGCTTTTCTTCCTAATCGTTACTACTATCTCTTTTATTGGTGTCACATTCATCTCTTACTCTTTGAAATTACTTGTATTACAGTAGTGGTATTACTATTAACCAATAACTTTTTAAAAAATTTTGTGGCATATATAAATAGGAAGTAAGACTTTGTTGTTGTACGGTAATATATAACATAACTTTCCAACATTTCTTTTGACAAATGGTATATAACTTTTCCAACTACTACGTAATAAAATCTATAGCTCAAGAAACGTTAGATTCTTTCATCCAAATATACCAATACATAGATTTCTAGTTGTCACCTTCACACATCAGCTAAATGCAATAATTATTTAAATCTGCAATTCCAAGAATTATTTAGTTGCAGCATAATTTCAAGATAAGGAAAAAACAAATAAATACAATGTATCCATTTGACCTTTCTCGAGTTTTTCGAAGAGGTAATTCACAAAATAAATATGCATTCCCTTCAATGTATCTTTTAAACAAAACAAAAAAAAAATCAATTAATCGTCTCTTCTGATTAAAAGATAATCAAAATATTAGGTGAAAAAGGCTAAAAAAACAATAAATAAATCAACGGGTGTGATAGTGAACTCAGATCTAATCAACGGCCCCACATTCATCTCTTTCTCAAAACAACAACAGAAACAACAGAAGTAAAGCTAGCAGCAGAGAGCGACGGGAGAACAACAGAACGGAGACTTTACCTCCATTATCCAACCTCAACCCATTAAGACAACAAAGGTCTCTTCTTTCCTTTCTCAATCTCTGTCTGCATGTTTTTTTTCGTTTTCCATTAACGAAAGTTTCAGTCTTTATTATATCTTTTTTTATTCACTGATAGTGTTTGTTGTTTTAGCTCAAAAAATCACTGAAAAAATAAATAAAAAATGGTGGGGGAGATGACCAACGGTGGAAGAATCCGACAATCGTTCCCCGGAGCTAGAGATCTGACGAGCACTGAAGGATCTGAGTATGGTCCCGTTGAGTTTACTAGAGAAGATGTTGATGCTCTTCTTCATGAGCGAATCAAGTACAAGAGCAAGTACAACTACAAGGTCTCTCTCTCTCTTGTTTAGATCTCTCACTTTCATGCAATTTACTAAAACAATGTTGTATCTATCAAAAGAATTTTCCTTTTTTTAATAGTTGCTAAATCTATATGTATTATGCTTGGTTTTGCAGGAGAGATGCGAGAATACTATGGACTATGTGAAAAGGCTTAGGCTTTGTATTCGATGGTTTCAAGAACTCGAGTTAGACTATGCATTTGAGCAAGAGAAGTTGAAGAACGCCATGGAGTTGAACGAGAAGCATTGTGCAGACTTGGGTGTGTTTATCTTCTTTATGGACATTTTGGGATTTAACAGAAAAAAGAAACTTAACTTGTATTAATTTTGCTTGCAGAGGTTAGTTTGAAGGAGAAGGAAGTGGAGTTGAACTTGGTTATCCATGAGCTGAGGAAGAACTTTTCCTCTGTTCAGGTGCAACTTGCCAAAGAACAAGCTGAGAAATTGGTAAGAAACTGCTAGATTCCGGTTTAAAGTAACGTGTGGTTTTCTAAGTTGGTTTTGTTCTGCTTAAGGCTGCAACTGGTTCTCTTGAAAAAGAGCAAGAGGCAAGACTTGCTGTTGAGAAGTTGCAAGCTGCTCTCACTGAAGAGCTGGGAAAAACGCAAGGAGATCTTCAAACAGCTAACCAGAGGGTGAGGAATCTCTGAAAGTCTTTCGAATGAGAAATGATTAGTTTTGACTGATACTGAATGTTTTTCAGATTCAAGCTGTCAATGATATGTACAAACTGTTGCAAGAGTATAACTCCAGCTTGCAACTCTACAATAGCAAGATCCAAGGTGATCTTGATGAAGCTCATGAAACTATAAAGCGAGGAGAGAAAGAGCGGACTGGCATTGTAGAAAACATTGGCAACTTAAAGGGTCAGTTTAAAGCACTGCAGGATCAGCTTGCTGCCTCCAAGGTGATTTGATTCTCCGATTGATCCAATCAAAGAGAGAAATAACTCTTTGTTTGATCATGGTATGACCGGTGTGTGTCTTGTTTTCGTTAGGTTTCTCAAGAAGATATCATGAAGCAAAAAGATGAACTAGTGAATGAAATTGCGAGTCTTAAGGTGGAGATTCAGCAGGTCAAGGAAGACCGTGACCGCTGTATTACAGAAGTTAAAGATCTGCAAGCAGAAGCAACCAAGCAGAATGACTTCAAAGGAACAATCAATGAGCTTGAGGTTTTATTATCATCCTTGAATGCACTCCTGTATGTGCCAAAAAGTATCTGAATGATAATGTAATCTTGTTTCTCCAGAGTAAGTGTTCTTCTCAAAATAAGGAGCTGCAAGAGTTACAGGATCAGTTAGTAGCTTCGGAGAGGAAACTGCAGGTCACTCTCATCACGTTCTTCAGTTTAATGTATATGAAAAATGTTAAATTCTTATTTTGTATTTGGTCATGTTGGTTAGGTGGCTGATTTGTCTACCTTTGAGAAAATGAACGAGTTTGAAGAGCAAAAGGAAAGCATTATGGAGCTGAAAGCTCGCTTAGAAAAAGCTGAACTTAAACTCATCGAAGGAGAACAGCTAAGGAAGAAGTTGCACAATACCATACAGGTAAACAATTGCCCTTTTTTTTTCCATTTCCCTGTGTGAAATGTTGATTCTGAAACATTTAAATGTTGCAGGAGCTGAAGGGAAACATACGCGTGTTCTGTAGGGTTAGACCTCTATTATCAGGTGAGAATTCTAGTGAGGAGGCCAAAACCATTTCATACCCTACATCACTGGAAGCACTTGGTCGGGGCATTGACTTGATGCAAAATGGTATGGTAAAATTTGATTCTTGAAACAACAAAAGAGGAAAGAGACTCATTCGATGTTCTGATATGGACAGGGCAAAAGCATTGTTTCACATTTGATAAGGTCTTTGTACCTAATGCATCACAAGAAGATATCTTTGTTGAGATCTCACAGCTTGTTCAGAGTGCTCTTGATGGTTACAAGGTACTTATACTGTCTAAACCAGTAATAATGCTATGTTTTATTGCATATCCTTGGACTAAAGCTGCTATTAAAACATTTTCAGGTTTGCATTTTCGCCTATGGACAAACAGGATCTGGAAAAACATATACAATGATGGGCAGACCAGGAAACCCTGAGGAAAAAGGACTGATTCCTCGATGTTTGGAGCAAATATTTCAAACGAGGCAGTCTCTTCGATCACAGGGTTGGAAGTATGAGTTGCAGGTAACCAAATCTCCTAGAGACTAGTGTACATTCAGAGTATTATTGATTATGTTATGTGTTTATTTGATAGGTGTCTATGTTGGAAATATACAACGAAACAATTCGTGATCTCTTGTCAACAAACAAGGAAGCTGTGAGAGCAGACAATGGAGTTTCTCCTCAGAAATATGCAATCAAACATGATGCTAGTGGGAACACTCATGTTGTGGAACTTACTGTTGTTGATGTTAGAAGCAGCAGAGAGGTTTCTTTCCTCTTAGATCATGCAGCTAGGAACAGGTCAGTATCTTGTTTTGAAAGAATGATTCATCTATGAAATAAGCTGAAAAGCTGCTAATGAGTCAAACTGTTTCCTTTAAATTCTGTACAGGTCTGTTGGGAAGACTGCTATGAATGAGCAATCATCTAGAAGCCATTTCGTTTTCACATTGAGAATCACTGGTTTTAACGAGGTACTAATTGAGTTTTTACTGAACAACATGAGCTTTCACCTAAACCAAATCATGTTTTTTTCTCTTGTTTTTCCTTACAGAGCACCGAACAACAAGTACAAGGTGTCTTGAACTTGATTGATCTTGCTGGTAGTGAGCGTTTATCTAAGAGCGGATCAACCGGTGATAGACTTAAAGAAACTCAAGTAATGTCTCAAGAAAATAAATAAAACAATACATTCTTTAGAGACATCTCATGAATAATGATTCTTTTCTTCTTGTTCAGGCAATCAACAAGAGCTTATCGTCTCTAGGCGATGTCATATTCGCCTTAGCCAAGAAAGAAGATCATGTACCCTTTAGAAACTCGAAGCTCACTTATCTTCTTCAGGTAAAGAACAAAAGTACATGATCATTTGACCATCTGATCTCATATGTCCGAACAGAAATAAAACTTTGTGGAATTATGTTATCAGCCGTGCTTAGGTGGAGACTCAAAGACGCTCATGTTTGTTAACATTACACCGGAACCTTCCTCTACTGGTGAGTCTCTGTGCTCCCTCAGATTCGCAGCAAGAGTGAATGCTTGTGAGATTGGAACTGCACACCGTCAAGTTAACAATAGGCCGTTGGACAACCGCTTGAGTCTTGGATGAGAGTTTCTCCTCTGAAGCTGAAAACAAGAGAAGAAGTTATGTTAGATACTTAAACGTGGTTACTACTCGAGTTAATGTTGGTGCTTAAATCTGTATATAACGTGTATTAACCGTAAGGGTGTCTGTTTTATCTACTTATATTTTGGATCAGCAGGATTTATGTGTGGACAAAATCATATTAAAGTTCTGAAATCTTAAATATACAAGCATTATACTAAAGAAATTATATTAATCACGCTATGGTGTGCTGACAGAATATTACTGCTTATCGTTACTTGCTTCTCAAGAGGCTTTACAACATAAGAGAACACTTGCAGAATTTAGTGGATGCATGTGGGTGGCAAAGTCTAACATTGGTCTTGAAGGCTTGATTAAACTTTTTGTCTAACATGTTCATTTGTGAATTGATTATTTCTTTTGGCGTATATGTCGTTAATTATCACTTTATAGGAAGTAGCAAGAGTAAAAAAAACTTCTCTTTTATTACCCTCTACGGATGACTTCTTATTACATTAGCCTCGTACATTATTTATGGAACTTACTATACACACCATGACCACGTAGTGTTAACATACATCAACAACCACACTAGTCACCGTGGTACATTCACTCTTTTGAGGGTTTCGTTTTGGGGATCTAGTAGTAGGGGCTGGACTTCTGGAAGGGACAAACGCCAACTTGACGGACGTTGCAAACTCTAGGTAAGTGCTTAGCGGTCTGGTAGATACGGCTCACCATTTGTTGCTGTTGCTGTCCTTGCTGTCCTCTCTGTTGAACCTGTTGTCTAACGGCTTGAGATGTTCCTTTCAAGGTTGGGCAGACGCAAATTGGCTCTTCCTGGTGGAGCTCGTTGCAGCACTGCTGGAGTAGAGGGGGCCTCTGCTGTGGGCCCTGGGGGTTCTCCATGTCGTCTTCAAAATCAAACTCACCGTCGAGGGCCCAGGGACCACTACCGGACTGCCTTGCTTGCTTGTGGATCCATTGCTGGCAAGCTCTTAGGTGTTGTGCTTGCTGAAACTCCTTCCTACATCTTGGAATCTGAAATGGGCGGGATGGGTTCGTGGCCTCATCTTCGTCGACTTCCACGACCGTCCTGTAGACGGAGGCGTTGGTGAGAAGGAAGAAGAAGGCGAGAGTTGCCGAGACGAGGAAGAGCTTGTTCGCCATTAGTGTATGTTTGTTTGTAATGATATGATTTGGTTTGAGTAAAGAGTGAAGCTGAGGAGCTGGTTTATAGGTGAGAAATGAGGTTTGCATGGCGATCACGTGTAATAATGCATGCATGCATGTGAGTGTATGTGTGTGCTGTGAGAGAGAGGCTCGTATAGATGTTTGAAGTGAGTGACAAGTGACGAACAAAAACATTCATCCGCATCTGCATGCTATATTGACGTGTTGCTCATGTTTAATTTGGCATTACATCCCATGAACGATTCTTTTGAAAATAGGGTAAAAAACTTGACTAAAAAAAAACAACTTAACTTTCTAAAATGAAAAACCTTCTCTAAGTTGGTTTAAACTGGGATGAGAGCATTAAAATTGGAGGTAATTTGGGAATAAAAATAAGGAGCTTAATCAGAAATGTGGAAGTTAAAGTTGATATCTCTAGTCATGGTCAAAATTAATTGAGTCTCGTACAATATGTAATAGTGCCTCTTGTGTAACTGTAACCAAGGGAGAATGTATGGCTGCCCACTATTTTAAAAAAAAAAAAATTCTTAAAAAAATGTTTAAATCTAACAAAGATGTGTAAAAAGTAACCTAGTCAGCTAGCAATCAGTATTTTGGTTGGTTTACCTCCTCTGCTTTCAACATTTTTTTACATTTATTAAAAGTGCACCCATTAAAAGAACACCAACATCAATAGTCTCTCATGAAAATCTTTTATTCAGAATAATGCTACAAAAACTGAAAATGTAGAGAGTAGGAGTAGAGTTCCTCCCATTAAAAACTTTCAACATATATTGAAAAATCTCTTTGTTAAGTGTCCTTTTTCATTTGTATAAATATTTCTAGACGTTAAAGTTTAATCACATTGATACATCATGAACTCTACTCCTCTTTTCTACATAGTAACATAAATATTCTTTCGTTATGTTTAAAAACTCTCCATATGATGCCCTATAGAGATGATCAATGGTACAAAAATTTACTACCTTTGCTACCTCAGTTTTTAATAAGTAAAGTCAGCTTCAGTAATTAGTAGTTGCAGAAGCACTTCGATTGATTTGATCCAAAAAAAAAAGAGCACTTCGATTGCAAAAGTTCTAAACATTGGCTATTTAAAAATAACAAGAAAAATAACTATATTTAGATAGATGGATTAAATGTTGAAATTTACTGGAACAGCATCTCAACATTTGAGAACTCCATATATTTAAATACAATTGTTTTTTTTGTGAGATAAGCAATATTTAGAACTGTTGCAATAATCTTGCTCTTAGTGTATACATGATGAAATCGACAGATGTGTGGCGATCAAGAAGAGTTTCAAGAGCATGATTATTGGAGGGTTCTTAAGGTGGGGGTTCTTAACGAAATTAAGAATCCGACTCTTAACTTTTAACTAAAAATGTTAAGAACCGGCTTTTAAATATCTTATTTTAGAACCGGTTCTTAACGTTTTTAGTTAAAAATTAAGAGTCGGTTTCTTAATTCCGTTAAGAACCCCCGTCCTAAGAACCCTGCAATAATCATGCTCTTATGCGAAAGAGTTTGAAGTACCTGATCAAACCAGATTTGAGTCATTGATTGATCCCAATGGATGATCTTTTATTATTGGCATCCAAGGCTTAATTTAACTTTAGCCTATTGTTCGTTGGACTACTACTGCATTCTGAATAAATCAATTGTTTTGTTCTTTTTGGCGTATTCGTCATAATCACTTTTTAGAAGTAGAAAGAGTAACAAAAAAAAAAAGTTTCTCTTTTATTACGGTCTAAGAGTAGTTCTTATAACATTAGCCTCAACATTTTGAAGTACATTATTTATTGAACCCACACCATGGCTGCATAGTGTTAACATACATCAACAACCACACTCATCACCATGGTATATACACTCTTGAGGGTTTAGTTTTGGGATCTAGTAGTAGGGGCTGGTCCTCTGGAAGGGACAAACGCCAACTTGACGGATGTTGCAAACTCTAGGCAAGTGCTTAGCGGTCTGGTAGATACGGCTCACCATCTGTTGCTGTTGCTGTCCTTGCTGTCCCTGTTGTCCTCTCTGTTGAACCTGTTGTCTAACGGCTCTAGATGCTCCTTTCAAGGTTGGGCAGACGCAAATGGGCTCTTCCTGGTGGAGCTCGTTGCAGCACTGCTGGAGTAGAGGTGGTCTCTGCTGTGGGCCCTGGGGGTTCTCCATGTCGTCTTCAAAATCGAACTCACCGTCGAGGGCCCAGGGACCACTACCGGACTGCCTTGCTTGCTTGTGGATCCATTGTTGGCAAGCCCTTAGGTGTTGTGCTTGCTGAAACTCCTTCCTACATCTTGGAATCTGAAATGGGCGAGATGGGTTTGTGGCATCATCTTCGTCGAATTCGACGACCGTCTTGTAGACGGAGGCGTTGGTGAGAAGGAAGAAGAAGGCGAGAGTTGCCGAGACGAGGAAGAGCTTGTTCGCCATTTTGAGTATGTTTTGAACCTTGTTTGTAGTGATGAGGAAAGAGTGACTGCTGAGGAGTTAATTTATAGGTGAGAAATGAGATTTGCATGGCGATCACGTGTAATAATGCATGCACGCATGTGATTGTATGCGTGTGCTGTGATAGAAGTACTTAGCTGTTTGAAGTGAGTGACAAGTGACGAACAAAAACGGTCCTCCGCGTCTGCATGCTACGTGCGACGTGTAGCGAATGTTCTGGCATGACATCTTATGAACGATCTGTTAGATAGTACTATAGTATGTAAGAACTTAAAATTTATAAATAAGAAACACTCATTAAGTTAGTCTAAAATGGTATGAGAGTCTATATATTTTGGAGGTAGTGTGGTTGGGAATATATATCATAGCTTAACGAAAGACATAAAAGTTAAAAGTCACAGTCAAAATTACCTTTGCCTCGTACAATATGTAAATGCACTAGTGCCTCTTGTGTGTATCCAATCAATAAAATAGTCAATGGATGATCAACTACATGAATATGCTACCTTTGTTCTTTTATACTATCTTGTAAGAGTAGTGCCATCTCACAACATTATTTCGTCTCATCAAATTTTTGACCTTCTTGTATTAATCGCACCTCGTATATATGTCCAACACAATGCCAGAGTAATACGGTGGGCAACTAACCCATTTGATTCATGATTAATTCCTCGGCATTAGTACTAATTTTTAATAATACCAGAACTAATAAGAAGACGGTTTAAGCTAGTATGTATAAAAAAGGATCTCTCTCTCTCCATTTATACACTACGTCAATATTTTGAAAGAATTTGGAGATGATACGTCGCCCTATATAATTACCTAAAGGTAAAAGGTGCAAATGATGATCACTATACAATTAGTGGAATAAGGATGAAGTGTATAGGAACAAGTTTATTATTCATTCTTCTTATAAGTATAGTTACAATTTTTTTAATCTTAAAAAATCCAGTTTTTTTTTAAAAACAAAGTTCACTGAATTATTTTTTTCCTTTTTAAATGGTAACCTTTTGGGGGAATCCTCCAATTGTATTGCTTTTAATTGTGCAACCATTTGCATCTTAAGCTAATGTCTACTATATAAAAAGGACAAAAGGCTGAGGGATAAGTTTACTATCATCCGAAGAAGGGATAGATCCTATGAAGGTGGGGTGGCTACTTGGTTTGGCACCAGACAGTAGCAAATTCTTAATTGGGTTTTATGGAGCTCTAGCTATGTATTAGTTGGTGACATGCAGACAAATGCGTTGCTTAGGAAAAGGGAGAGTGTTGTAGACGTTGACAATAGATAAAGTCTAAATTAGTTAATAACCCTATAAATCCATATTTACCTTTTATTCAAAAAAAAATTTAGTCATATTTCTCCAGCTATTTTTGTGAAAATAAACTAAAAATGCATTTATATTTTAAAATTTAATTAATTTAGATTTTAAGATTTAGAATTAAAGAGGTTAAATTTTGGGAAATAAACTAAAAAAGTGCTATCTAAAGTATGTAGGTTTGTTTTTTAACTTAAAAATAAGAGCGACTGTTGTATTAGAGCATCTTTAATCCCAAAACTTTATGGGTTTCTTTGTTATTATTTTTTGTCCGAGTTTTAAACAAAAGAAAAAGGGATCCGCAACAGTTAATAAAACTCTTGTAATTCGTTTTTCTTCATGTCTGTTTGTCTGCGTTTCTCTCAAAAAGTGATGGGACCTATACCTTCAGAAACTCGCAAGATAGGACCTATACGTTCAGAAACTCGCAAGATCCTGCGTTAAATTATAAGTAAATTTTACTTTTGGCTTGTCTCTTCTTCATTCTTGATCATGCATGTGTTATTTCTTGTCGCTAACAAAGAGAAGATTAACACGTTGAGTTCATGTAAAAATCTCTTATAATAGTTGAAAAACTAGTTGCAAATTTGAAGTCTTAAATGAAGAAACACCGTTTCTCCATGCCGTTATACGTTGCATATGGAGGAAAAATATAAGCAACTTAAAACCTATATGTGATCGGTGGAGAGCTGAGTCATAGATCAGTTTGAACGATGTTTTAAAAGCCGATGTACGAGTTAAGTTGATCATGTAACCCACTAAAATCTTAGACCACGTGTGCACCGAAGTAAACATTAAAAACCTCTTTTATTATGGAGTAGTGCTAATTACATTAGCCTCAAACATCCTAGATAAGACCTTACATTTTATCAAACATACAAGGCTTTCGTTTTGGGTATCTAGTAGTAGGGGCTGGTCCTCTGGAAGGGACAAACACCGACTTGACGGATGTTGCAAACTCTAGGCAAGTGCTTAGCGGTCTGGTAGATACGGCTCACCATCTGTTGCTGTCCCTGTTGTCCCTGTCCCTGCTGTCCTCCCTGTTGAACCTGTTGTCTAACGGCTTTAGATGCTCTTTTCAAGGTTGGGCAGACGCAAATTGGCTCTTCCTGGTGGAGCTCGTTGCAGCACTGCTGGAGTAGAGGTGGTCTCTGCTGTGGGCCCTGGGGGTTCTCCACGTCGTCTTCAAAATCGAACTCACCGTCGAGGGTCCAGTAAGGACCACTACCGGACTGCCTTGCTTGCTTGTGGAGCCATTGTTGGCAAGCTCTTAGGTGTTGTGCTTGCTGGAACTCCCTCCTACATCTTTGAGTCTGAAATGGGCCGGATGGGTTCGTGGCCTCGTCTTCGTCGACTTCCACGACCGTACGGTAGATGGAGGCGTTGGTGAGAAGGAAGAAGAAGGCGAGAGTCGCCGAGACGAGGAAGAGCTTGTTCGCCATTTGATGTTTGTGTGTATGTTTTGTACTTGTGATGGTTTGAGTGATGAGGGAAGTGGAGAATTGGTTGGTATTATTTATAGCGTGAAAGATGTTCTGCATGGAGATTACGTGTAACACTGCATGAATGTGTTTGTTTTGATTTGTGAGAAAGGTTGAAACTATAAGGTTTTTGTAGCGATTAGGTGTTGGAAACTAAAATGTAGAGGAGTGACAAGTCTCCGCGTCTACATGCAATGCGACCGATGTGTAGCTCATATTCTGACATGTCGAATAAATTTAAAACCGGATTTTAGTGAATTCAAATTAAGCCATTTATAAGAAGGCCAAAAATCACACAATGGCACTGATAAATCAATTACATGGTAAACCAAAATTTAAAGCTCAAACACGAGATTAATAACACACTTCTAAAAGATAGTGTGGTTTTTTTCTCGTATCACGTAACTATGTAAATCGTGATCCTTAAGACAAATAAACTCGAAGTCAACTAATTAAATCCCATAATGACTTGAGTTTATGTATCTGAGAGCACTATTAACGGGGGAAACCCTTTTGGATTTCTCTTTCTCTAAGGGCATGATTATTGGTGGGACAAATATTTGGT